>QANZ01023311.1:242892-261100 GCA_003254925.1 Chamaecrista fasciculata
TTTTTTTTTTAAAAAAAAAAAAGTATAAAAATAAATAATAAATGAGGAGAGATGTTCAGGTGGACCATCCATAGAAAAAAATAACTAAACCACTCTTTAATGGCAATAAGTGATGAAAGAGAGTCAGTAATAAAGCTAGATGAAAAATTTTACTACTGCCATCAATTATTAAAGCTCACCAGTACCTTGTCAAGCACAATGAGGTGCCTTGGGTTTGATTCCCTCATAGGCTTATATACTAAGAAGCATGAACACTTCATTTTGAGGGTGTGTCGCCGTGTCGGACACGTGTCAGTGTCCGATACCCGTACGACACCGACACGACACATATTCATAAATTTTAAAATATAAATTAATTTTTTGTGACTTTAACATGACATATAAGAGAAAATAATAATACATATGACATATATTATGAATAAAACTTGTAATTTTTAAATTTTTCATTAAAAATTATGAATATTTAATTATTTATATATATATAAATATATGGCGTGTCGTGTCGCGTAATTTTGAGAGTTTAGCGTGTCGCTGTGTCCGTGTCTGTGTCGTGTCCCGTGTCCGTGTCAGTGTCCATACTTCCTAGCTTATATATAGGGGTGTTTAATGGATTGAGTCAACTTTAACTCGTTGGCTCGTCAAAAATTAAAAAAATTATATTTTGATTTTTGAAAAATAAAACATTATTTTCTCAATTTGGTCTCTTTATAAAGTTTTGTTTTCAATTAACTCATTCAAAAATAGATTGAGAAAAAAAAAATTAAGAGGGACTAAATTAAAAAAAAATAATATAGGCTAATTTGTCAATTCAACCCAACTCATTACTTTTTGTTTGGATTAATTTAAGTTAGGTTTAAGTGCACTTTTGGTCCCCTAACTTTCGTAAAGGTCTCAATTTGGTCCCTTAACTTTTTTTGTTGCAATTTTGGTTCCCTAATTTTTGATAACGTCTCATCGTTGATTCTAAGTGCACTTCCAAGTCATGAAAAAGTCTCCTTATAATGGTCATTTTTTAATCTACTTCACCCATATTTGCCACATCATCAGCTAACTCAGCCTGTCAGATAAGCACTAACGGCAGATAATGGATGGAAAAAGTGCACTTGGGACCAACAGTGAGACGTTTTCAAAAGTTAGGGGACCAAAATTGCAACAAAAAAGTTAAGGGACCAAATTGAGACATTTGCGAAAGTTAAGGGACCAAAAGTGCACTTAAGCCTTTAAGTTAATTAAATTATTTTTTCAACCCAATCCAATTTAAGGATATATTAACAGTTAGTTTTTGTGGTCCAAGCATTCCCTTTGTTTCTAACTTGAGACATCAATCAAAATTGAGAACTGTACATGTCGGCGATTAAATTGCATTTACCAGATGTTAGGTACGTGTGTGCACTTGAGATGATAAATTACGACCCCTTTTGAAATGACCTTTAATAAGAAACAGTGTCTCCTGTAAAATCGTAATCGAAAAAATGGTTGTAGCAAGATGTGACCCTTTTTTTCCCATATATGGAATCCAGATGTGAACTAAAACTACAGCTGAATTTGAAGTTACTGGAAAAAGTTCAAAGGGTTCTCTCAGCAAATCACGATTTTCCAGTCACTCAAAAATTATGGTGGGTTTCATTTATCATCATGTTCATCGATATGATGTAAATCGATCATCACACGCAAATTGGGTTACAGTTTTATAACATAAGCAGACTAGGTCTGTTTGCAATTTGCATACATAAATAAGCATGTGACAGGTGGAAAGTAAAACGATATATAGGTGATGAAGGGATGATGACCAATTGGACATATGAGAACAAGTTATAAGTGAATAAGTGATGAAGGGCTTGAAGTCTTTGTTTTGGGAATAAAATTAGTTTTCACTTAAATCATTATATAAATAAGTAAAAATAGAAAAGAGAATAAAATTTAATCAATCGCGCTATTATATAATAACTAGCCAATGATATCATAATACTCATGAGTTTTAAAACATAATTGAAAGAAACATTGTAATAGACTAATTGTTATGTCATGATTCATTTTGTTAAAATTTCTTTGGTAAAACTCATTTTTACATACACTTTCTTCCGCATAGTTATTTTACTAAAAAAAAATGTAATGGGATAAAACATTTAACAGAAGTGTTTTCAACAATATTTGAATTAGAGATATTATTTATGCAAATTGGAATATAATCCATATATACTTATCACTTGAATAAACTAAAAACAAAGCTAAAAAAATTAATTCAATTATTTAAAAAATAGTTCATAATTCATAAGATTGTAAGTTTAAGTTCTATTATTAATGTGAAAACTTTTGTTAGTAAAAAAATTATAAACACTTCAATTATGGAACTAAAGACATGCTTTTGTTTTGGTTAGTCTCCGAGACACCACTCACACAAAATTTTATTTAAAAAATGAAAAATAAAAAAGCAAAAATTTTATTATGGATGATCAAGATAATTATATTCATTAGAGACTTTAAAATTTTATCTTGTAAAGTTGAGTTTAGATCCAGATCTAACGTCAACAAGTCTAAGTTCAAGTATAGAATTATTATACTCCTAATAATAAATATTTATTTGTATATATAAAAATATTTTTTTAAAAATTTTATGTATTAAAAAAATATTAAATCACAAAATATCTTATATATAATATATATTGAAGTAATTAATAATAATATAGTATATTTATAACTTTTAATCTATTTTTCTATTTTTGTAGTTATAATCTTCTTTTTTGGGGTAAAATTATAGTTATAATCTGAGAGATCAAAAGTTGATAAAAATATATTTTGTTATAAAAAAAATAATTCATTTTCGATGTTTCTTGGTATCCGTGTCCAGATATGTGTAATAGACTATTTGATGGTCCAGATATAAAAATTGATTTTGATACTAATTCATGTTTCCAATTTGAAAGATTATACTATGTTACACATATTTTATTTATAAGAGGGTAAATTACATAAAAAGTCTAATAGAAAAGGTATTTGTGGTTTAAAAAGTAATAAATAAGAACCTATATATGGTTTATTTCGTTAATAAAAAGTGTCATGAGATATATTTTCGTCTAAAATTTGACGAAAATTTTAGTTAAAATATTATTTTAAGACCCTAACTATTAATTTTTATGTGTTTGACTCCCTCTTTGTATGTAATTTGACGAAAATCTTAGCTAAAATACTGTTTTAAGACCTTAACTATTACTATGAAACTTTTTTTTTTGTGTCAAAGTCATTATCTCATATAAATAAGGAGTCAAACGCATAAAAATTAATAGTTATGGTCTTAAAATAGTATTTTAACTAATACTCTTTAATCTGTAAGTTTTTTTGATGGGGATGAGCTCATCCTATCCTAATAATCCTATACCCTTGCCTCTCGTTCCCATAGACATAGAGGAATCTCATCTTACTCCAATAATAATAAATTAATAATCCAACCGTAGATTTCAGAATGACCTGTCGCTGCTCTTGTCTACATAACAAACCCCTCCTTTCCTTCTTCCTTCACATCATCTCAATACTCTCTCCATTCTTCATCACCAAATCAAACTCTCTCTGTTTCTCTCTGTTTTCACACACACTATCTATCTACATATTCTGTCTCACAAATTAAAACGATCACTAGCTAGCTCATATATATTGATCAAGATTGAAATATGTTAAAATCCGGAGAGCTCCCAGATTGTTTGTATTACAACAAGCCCATGAAAATCCCACCAAGTTCTCCAACTCCTACTCATTCTCTCTATCTCTCAAACCTCGACGACCAGAAATTCCTCAGATTCTCCATTAAGTATTTCTTCCTTTTCACCAAATCTCTCTGTCCCGATGCACTCAAACGCTCTCTATCTCGCGTCTTAGTGGATTACTACCCACTTGCTGGCAGATTGAAAAGTAATAATAATAATGATGACAAGCTCCACGTGGATTGTAATGGTGAAGGCGCTTTATTCGTTCAAGCTTTCATGCCTATCTCTGCTCAAGAATTGCTTCAATTTTCTAATACGCCTAATACTTCTTGGAAGAAGCTTCTTTATAAGGTTCAACCGACTAGTTTCTTGGATGTGCCTCCTCTTATTGTCCAGGTCTGCTTTTTCTTATCATTTTTGAGAGATCAATTAATAGTACTGCTTTGAAGAATCCAAAGATCACATATATCTCTAACATATATGTATCTTTGTTCCACATGTGTATGACATAATATATATTACATTACATATATTTCTGAATTTTTAAAATTATTTTTTATAACTCTAATATATAAAAAGACACATTTGCCCTTTTTAAATTCTGATCAAATTATATATATATAGTGTCAAATAATATAATTTCAAAAATTTTACATGTCCATCTCCTGTCTGGATAAATTATTAGTTACTGCTGTTATATGGCATTGCATCACGAGTTATATACAGATAAGAATGAAATGTTGAAAATAAAGATATTGGAGTTTGTTCTGTTGCTATATATATAACCGTCAATATTGTATGATGATATGTTTGTTTACTTTTGGTTAGGAAGTTAGAATACAGGTTCATTAAGTTAATTAGTAAGCTAGTTAGCCATATACGACGAAGCAAGCCCCGGACAACATAATTAGTGGGAAGACATTATTAATTAAGCTTTGGCTCATCTTTAATTTGTAGTGCGCGCTTTGCTAGCTTAATCGCCACTTACCAGTTAGTAATAGTTATGATTAATTAATTACACTTGTAATTAAGCTTAATAATTTCTTAAAAGTAAAACAAATGATGGAGTTATACGGCGACTTTATTTTTTTTTAAATAACTTTCTTTGGACAGAGTCATAGCCTACATCATTTTGCTTTACATATCTCAAGATTATGATCTCCCTGCACTTTGCAGTTAAAAATTATATTATATATACAGTGACGTGCCTCTTCTTTATTTTAGCTTTCACTAAAGCACGTTGGTTGCATATCTTTTATGATATATATTATATATATATATATATCCTTAAAGTTTATTTGTAATTAATTTTATCTTTAAAATTTAAAATTTTATCGTTTGTTTTGATTTTATCTAATAAATTATTAACTATAAACTTTTATTATAAAATAACTTAAAAGAAAAATACTCTTGCTTATATTAAAAATTCACAGGAAGTCTATTATTAACGTATATGATAGGGCAGGAAATCCTCTCTCGCACTGCATCTTCTGCAGTATGGCAAAAGATCCTTTCCCATTTGACAAAATCAAAGATAGATGATAAAAGTAAAATTTTAAAGTTAAAATCAACATAAAACTAACTTTGGACAAAATTGAAAATCAATGTAAGATTTGATACTGAATAAGATATTTTCGCCTCATTAATTTTCAAGTTTAATGACGAAAATGTCCTCGATTAGCTGACTCAATCTTTATTTTTTCTCAGGTGACAAGCCTCCGGTGCGGTGGGATGGTACTGTGCACAGCCATCAACCACTGTATATGTGATGGAATAGGCACATCTCAGTTCTTACACGCGTGGGCCCACTTGACTACAAAGCCCGATGGTGAATTACCAATATTACCCTTCCACTCTCGCCACCTCCTAAAGCCTCGAAATCCCCCACAGGTAAAATTCCCTCACCCAGAATACTACAATTACAACACTACCCCTTTATCCTCTCAAGTGGACATCGTAAAGTTCCTACAGTCCCAACCCCTGATCGCCACGTGTCTTTTATTCACCTCCTCCCATCTCCTTCACCTAAAGCAACAATGCGTGCCGTCGCTAAAATGCACCGCTTTCGAAGCCCTCGCTTCGCACACGTGGCGCTGCTGGATTCGCTCACTGGACATATCCCCCGCGGTTCACGCTAAGTTGTTATTCTCTGTCAACGTGAGGAAAAAATTGAGCCCGGAAATTCCGGAGGGGTATTATGGGAATGGGTTTGTGCTAGGATGCGCCGAAAGCAGCGTAGAGGAGTTAGTTACTGCTAACTTGCACCACGGCGTGAGACTTGTGCAACAAGGGAAGGAAAGGCTTGACGATGAACAGTACGTGAGGTCAATGATTGATTTGTTGGAGGACAAAACAGTAAAAACGGATTTAGCGACGAGCTTAGTGATATCGCAATGGTCAAGATTGGGATTGGAAGAAATTGATTTTGGAGAAGGAAAAACAGTGCACATGGGTCCATTGACTAGTGATATTTACTGTTTGTTTTTACCGGTGGTGGGTGATTTTAATGCGATAAAAGTGATGGTGTCGGTTCCTCAGAATGCGGTTCAGAAATTTAACTATTATATGACAGAGTACGTTTGGGATAGTAATAATAAACCAGAGAAGAAGAATGGTCAAAATGAAAATGGTAATGGCTATCATCATCATCCACCACACAATTATTTTATCTGAATTATTAAATTGCATATATATGTTATTTTTCTTCTTCCTATAGGAGGAGGAATCTATGTACTCGAATTTTCACGAGTCTTTGTACGTATATAGAGAGAGAGATGGAAGAGAAATCAAACTGATCACACTTTTGAATTTTGTATTTCTTGTATGTTATTCCCCTTCTCGAAAAAAGTTTACTAATGTCACGAGTCTAAAGTTCTTTTTTTTTTTTTTTTAAAGAATGACGAGTCTAAAGTTGAAAAGCGTAAAAGGATGTGAATTTGTTGACCGAGAGTTCGAGACATGGAATTACTAGATTTTATATTATATTATATTATATAGATTTCATTTTTTATTTTATCGTTCGTATTTTAAAATATAAGATATATAAAATAATAATAAACATCATGAGATAAAAAGTTAAATAATTTTTAATTACAACCTCTTAGTTTTTTAATTGACTCATAAAATAAATAATTTTGTAAAATTTAAAACATGCAAAATCACTCACAAATAATATAATACCGTATAACTATAGAAGTAGACAAGAAGTTCTTAAAGCTTACCAAGAAAAAAAAAAGTTCTTAAAAACTTGAAATTTTGTTGGTGGAAGTTTATTGTTTAAGGACAATGTCAAATTATTATCGGCCAAATAAAATGCATTAATTAAACAAACAGGCTCGCACTTCTTCTTCTTTTTTATTTCGGGAAAACAAATAGATTTAATCGTGTCACTTGTATGGTTGAATTATTAAATGAGTGGTAGGAGGAGGAAGTTAGTGTAGACAAAAAGGCAATATTTATTTGCTGCAAGATTGGTGAGCAACTAAAGTGGGATGATAAAGAGAGTCCAAATCGGTCACCAATGATATTTTAATACCAATAAATTTTTGTATCAACACAAGTGCATGATAATTTTTTTATATTTTATTTTATATATCATATCATATTATTATAAAGTATTTTTTAGTAATTAAAGACAATTATATTCGAGACATGGTAAAGTATTTTTTTTGCCTGAAACATAATTTATTCAAAAGGAAGGCAAAGCCAAACATAGTATAAACAAAAACACAGTAAAATAACAAAATCTCTCCCTAGCATCAACAAGAAAACTAAAAAAAAAATCAACTGACGAAGGTGGGGAGTTTGCAACCCATCCAAGAGGACCCATCTTCGTGTCAGACAAATTGGCAAGACAATCAGTTACCAAGTTAACGGATCTAGGGATCCAACTAAAGCTACAACCATCTAAAGAATTGGAAACACAAAAAAAAAACCAGACCAGACCAGATCTAGATCGCCTCCGCCATAAAACCCGTCGCAGAAAACACACGGACACGAGCAGAGAACACACAAATCTGGGAAGGAAAATCGTTGAAAACCACCTAAACTTGAAAACCACCGCTGCAGAAGACACAGAAAATAGCGTCGCCAATAACCCTAATATGAAATAGGATGAAATCTCTCATAAAAGAGAGAGGTGATCCCTCACGATGAGGGGTTTGAGAGAGAACTCGACTCTCATGAGAAAGAGATTTTTTGGCGGCTAAGGTTAATTTTGAAAGATGGTTAAGTATTAAATGTAAACACTTTTTTTAATAAAAATTTGAATATGAATTCGTCACTTGTGAAAAATCATTATCAGATCCAATCACATTGATATATTATTATAGTTTGTAATAGAGAATTTAAAAGAAATCTCACATTGAACAATTCAAGAGGTGATTGTAAGTATGTATTATAGAATCTATAATATAATATGTTATTGATTAAATATATATATATATATCAAAAGACATGGACTTGGACTTCGGGCTTTAAGTGATATTTCAATCAAATCAATTATTTTCAAAACAGATAGATATGTTTATTTTATCTTTTTGTACTCTATAAATTCAAGAGTTCCAAAGATTTTGTTGTATCCAATTATAATCTCTTAAAAAAAAAATATATTCTCACACCTCAAAACCTACATATTCTTCATCTTCCTACTCGATTTTTCTAACAACAATTTCATGTTTATAACTAATAATAAAAACAGTTAATTGGAAACTATATTTTCTTTTTAATTTTTTATTTATTCTACATTTAGTTTTATTCTTATAACTATATTTAATGTGTAATTTGAAAAATGAAATAAAATGAAGCAGGGAAAGTACTACGAATTTATGAATGGGTGTACTTGTGAATTCAAACGCACATGACGTTTTCGGACATTTATGATTTATGTAGCTATGTACTGTGTAGACTTTAATTATTATTGTCTCTTATCAATTCATTTTACCATATATTTTAAAATAAAAATAAGACCTGGTTGAATGAGGCCAAGATGAGGAACATGTTACAAATATTCATGATCCTTTTTTTTTTTATAAAACACATGACAGCCAAACTTTCATTCCCAAAATAAAAAAATAAATTAATCAAACAATATTAATGATTTCTTTTAAACAACAAAAAAAATCCAGTTTGCACGTTTTGCACTTACAAGTGAGTGGAGTCTGACTCAAAAATTCATGAATGGCATCAACAAATAATATTAATAAATATTATTTTATATCATATCAAGTCAGATACTCTAGCCGTTCATCCATTGAGAATATAAATGATATTCTCATATGAATACAGAAAGCGTGAAGTTGCCGTTCAATATATCAAATCCAAATAAAAAATGCATGATTGTAAATACTAAATAAGATATAATCTTCTATATATGGACAAAAATGAGTTAAATATTGTATTCGATTTTACAAACGACATAGCGTATATCGGCTGGATAATGAGTATCGGAATCATCCTTTCTCGTGCTCTAATTCCAACTTTTATCGATCAATTATTATTCCAAAGCAATATATAATATATATATATATATTAATAGTGGATTAGTTTAAATAATAAACGAGTTAATATCACTTAAATTAAAAATTTAAAATTTCATAAATATAATTAATTTTTGTTAAAAAGCTTTCTCGTTATAACTAAATATTTAATATAAATTGAACTTAAATTAATTGAAATAAAATCATGATAACAGAGGAGTAAAAAAAGAATAATATATCTATATATATACGCGATTACGAGAATGATTTCCGAACAAAGTATTATATTATGTTCATCCTTTCAAGTTGTGAACAAATTCAACGAAGCTATGCCATTAGGTCGGAATATTTACTGTATTTAAGTTTAGATTCTCTGTAATTGATACTCTTCATAGTTAATTATTTTAGTTTCCTATATTTTAGAATAGGAATTTTATGAGGGATCATTATCAAAATACTTATGTCCAATAAAAACTAGCAAGTTTTGTCCAATGGATATAGTTCCAGTCTATCCAAGTCTGAATTTAGATATAGTGATACTTTATCAATAATATTTAATATAAATTTATATATATAAAAATACAATAATTTAAAATTTTATGTGTTGAAAAAATATTAAATTATAAAAATAAAATATTAAATAATTTATATATATTAAATTATTTTAATAACATATTTTTATTTATGATTTTTTTAATAGTTATTAATTGAAAAAATTGACGAAAATAAATTTTATATTAATAAAAAAAATCATTTTAAAATTTCTCTATTACATAAGAAGATTGATTTTAATAGCTACTCATATAATAGAGAAAATCATCAATTTTTAATTGCGATTGTCCAATGATAACTCATGTTTGTATGTACGAGACTCACCTTCATTTCTATTTAGTTATCTCTCTTTTCACATCTTAATATATATATATATATATATATACATGGTTCATCTCTAAACTAGACAATATAAAATTTTTATTTGAGACACTCTAATATCATGATATATAAAATATTCCCAACATATATAAAACTAGGGGCTTTTCGTGCCCTAACGAGCACAGAAATATGTATGTAATGTTTGATTTGACATTTGTAGTTATTCAATGACTAAATAGTATATTTATATTATTCATGGACTAAATCGTTAGAAGTGTGAAAATTAAATGACCAAATAATAAATTTTCACTTTCTTAAATCTCATCTACTACTTTTTCTCTCCCGTTATCTATACACTTAGTCAATTATCAAGTTCTACGTATTTATTTCTTATTTTCTAAATTTTAAATTTAATTATTTTTGACCAACCAAAAACACTTTCACACATATAATATAACTAGGGGCTTTGCGTGTCCTAACGGACACGCAAATATGTATGTAAAATAAATAAGGAACTAAATTGTTAACTTAGTAAAGAAAGAGAGACCAAATAGTAAAATTTCTTTTTTTTTTTTTAATTTCATAGACTATAGTTTTAAACATGGACGATCAGAAAGAGGTGGAGCCATATAATATAAGATATAGTATAGATATAGATATAGATATACAATCTAGCAAACAAGTAGCCATTTTCTTACCATAAATTACAGGTTAAAAAATAAATTAGATAAATTCGATTAAAAATAAAATTAAATCACATATATCATACCGGTTATAAATAGCATCTAAACAACTAGTGTATCGATTCCTATATACTAAGAAACTGTTACGGGCTTCACCACCACGACGAGGCCTCACCACCACGACGGGGCCCTTTTCCCCCGGCGGGTCTATCCCCCGGCGGGTCTACACCCTCCCATTTGGGGATCCCCCCAAGTGTGTGGGTGTTGGGAATCGAACAGGGGACCTCCCCCTTATCAACCCCAAACACCCACTCCTTGTACCACTTGGGCTACGTTAGCTCAAGTGGTACAAGGAGTGGGTGTTTGGGGTTGATAAGGGGGAGGTCCCCTGTTCGATTCCTAGCACCCACACACTTGGGGGGATCCCCAAATGGGAGGGTGTAGACCCGCCGGAGGATAGACCCGCCGGGGGAAAAAAGGCCCCGTCGTGGTGGTGAGGCCTCGTCGTGGTGGTGAAGCCCGTAACAGAAACACGCATAAACCCTCATTACTCAGAATTCAGAAAGAGTAAAGTTGCAATTGGAACTTTTTTTATTATTATATTTTTTCTGAAAAGAGAATTTGCATCAATATTTCTTTTTGCCTTTTTTTCTTATCCAACGAGATGACCACCTAGCAAAATACGCACTACTGCCTACAATATATATATTTGAGCGAAAGAGGAAATCTCGTGTGTTGCCTAATGTTAATTCCTGCCATATATAAGTGATTCTTATTTGGTGATGATGTGATTGTGATCTTTAATCTTTTCCTTTTTAAAGCGATTGAAAATTCAACTCTCACCCTATATTTGTATCATTATATTCATTCATTCATTCATCTCACACCAACTTTTGACGTGTTCTCAAAATTAATATTTAAATTTTTTTTATGATTTTTTTTTAAAAAAACACACATTTCTAATTACGAATTAGAATTTCAGTTTATGACCAAAAAAAAGGAAAAACCATGGCATATTGAATCTGATTTTTTTAATGTATTTACATTGAATTTTAAAAATAGAAATTTTAAGATAATCAAACCAAATTTAGTTAGAATATTGATTCGAAAATAAATAAACGAGAAACATTAATGTTTGAACAAGATATTTTAAAAATATATTTAAAATAAACCTGTCTTAATAATGAAAACCAGGTATCTAATTTTTTGTTTGTTTTTAGAGTATAAAATTATATATCTGTCTTATTTTGTTATCAAACAAGTTTCTTGAATTTCTATATATATATATATATATCTTATATTATATGGCTCCACCCCTTTCTGGTCGTCCTTATTTCTCTATAATGTGAGAATATATTTTTTTAGGCCAAAACCTCACTTGGATCCATAATATTTACGATCAATTTCATTTTCATCCCTAATATTTGCGTGCCCGTTAGGGCACGCAAAGCCCCTAGTATATATATATATATATTTGAGCTTTTGTTTGACGATATTTCTTTTCTACCAAAAGAAAAAAAGTTGTTTTCATTTGTTGAGCGGTGCATTTATTTAAGACATCAATTTAATTTCTTTAATATAGTTTAGTTTGTTAGCTCACATTTGTTAATTAAGTAAGACAATTTGTATAAATACCTCATTGATGTTAATGATAAATCATCTTGTTTTCTTTTATATTTTTAGTATTTTATATGGTATTATCAGAGCAATTCAAGAAAGAATTTTCTTGATATTAATCTTGAAATAACTAGTGACGATTTTTAAGAGAAAAAACTCAGGTGATTTCAACTCAACAGAGTGAGTCTTCGAGATAAAGAAATAAGGACTGGTTTAATTAATTTGAAAAGGTCTTAAGTAATTCTATATATGATGAGTAAGAATAATTACATGATATAAGCAATAATGATCAAAATAATATTGAAGGTTGAAGAAAAGATAAAATTCACCTATATAAAACTCAATTATTTATTGATTGTCATTGAAATTTTTATTGCTTGATTGAAATCAAAATTCCTCAAAAATTGTATAATTTTATTTAACCAGTTTCAAAACTAACGTAGGTTTGACTCACTTGGTTATCTCTCACTCATAAGTCATAATAATTGTATAGTTTGAGTTTGATTTCTGGTGATGTCTCATTTAATAAATTATCTGTAAGTACTTTTGTAAGTGCTATTTGAGTCCGATTCTTGGTAATGTCTCATTTAGTAGATTATTTATAAATACTTCTATAAGTGCTCTTTGAGCCTGAAAATCTGACATGAAGTGTCATTCTCTCATCTAAATTTTCAGTCACAAACAAAAAATTCAAAGCTAATGTCATATTTTTAAAACAAATTTATTTTTTCTAGCCGTGGTTGATTATGCGCGTGCCCTTACAAACAATAAAGAATGATGCACACTTTTTTTTTTCAATTATTAATATTTTTTTCAGTTTCTTTGTACCAATGATGACGACAAAAACAACTAGGCCACTTCATAGGGTGTTTTTTAGACCCACATGAAAGATATAGAGCGTCATCCTTTGTCATGTCAAACCCATCTTAGGATCCTTGTGATTTCAATATTTTATAGACGCCGCATTTTAATTTTCTTGCATTGTTTGTAGGATAATATTTTGGAGAGCCACTTCTCTCATAATCTATTTTTTTTTTTAATTTGGATATAGGTATCTTATAAATAAAAAAAATACTACATAAATTTTAATACGAATAAGTTAAATTTAACAATTATAAAATAGATTGTTGAAACTATGAATCATTTAAAGAAAAATAAACTAATAATTTGATTATTAAAAGATTATTAGGTTAATAATTTAATTCTTGAAAAATTAAAAATATATTTAGTCTTTGAAAAATTAAAATTGTATATTTTTAATTATTGAAAAATTAAAACGGTATTTAGTTATTTTTTTATGAATCATCATTTTGATCTTTATAATGAGTATAATTTTTTTTTATATACGTACAATCATTAAAAAACATAAAAAATAATAATATTTTTTATCAAAAAAATTCATAACAAATATTCAAAATTTTAAACCAAGTTTTTATGAGACAAAGTTGAGAGAATATTGGGAGTGACCTTCGTGGTGTCCTTACCAGTGCCACTGTGCCGCCACGAATTAAGGACGAAACTGTCATTTTTCTTACTGTTGAGTTTTGACACATTTTTTTTTATTATTTTTATTTATTTTTTATTTTTTGTAATAAAAAATTTAGGTGATCAGTTGAGCCTCGGAAGCTTACCAAAGTCAGGGCAAGCTTTAAGGCTCTATGAGCGCTTACAGATTGCCTATCAACAAGGTCTTCATATCGGCAATGGGAATCGAACTCACGACCTTGTAGATTATGAGTCAACTCCTTATCAATTGGGTCAACCTTTATTAGCTTTATATTATTTTTATTAACTTTGCAATTTTATTGCTTTTCAAAAAAAAAAAAAACTTTGTACTTATATTTGTCTCCTCTTATCTCTCTTTAACCATCTGCCTTCAAAATATACATTTTTTTGTCAGGCCTCCAATATCTACTTAAAGCATAAGGCATCATTATCAAGATGGGCCCATTTATCTATTATCAGCTTGGGCTCATCACCCAAACTCCCACACCTAAAAAAAATATCTCATCTCACGTATTTTGATTTACAGTTAAAAGAAATATATCATTGCTATCTTTTATTCAAGGTCTGATCTGATATTTTTTGGGGTACTCGAGTAGAAGTGACTTTTACGATAATTTTGTCTCCTAATTCAAAATTTCCAGTTCTCATGCATGTGGTATTTGATTTGATACACGAATTCAATTCTCAAATGACATATAATATATGCATCATTTTATGCCAAAATAAACGAACTTAAGTAAAATTTTTTATATCTTTCTCCAATTATAAGCTTGATTTATCTTTTTTCTCTTCTATGATTAATCGTTATGCAAAAATATGTATTTAATATTCTCTCTTTATCATGATTAGTCATGTATAAAATTTTTGTAACGTGTCAAATGTTGATTGAGAAACCTTATAGTAAAGATATAAAGAACCTTAGCTAAGTCTTGTCCATAATCAAAATGATGTATCATGTAATACAGTAATAGAAACACAGAAAGAGTATTATTGTAAGGAGCTTAAACCCTCAGTAACACGAGTTTCTTTTCTCTTTCTCTCCCTTCAACTTTATAGAGAAATGAAAATTATTTGTCATATTTTGAATAACAATATATATAATGAACACAATAATGGGAAAGATGACACTTTGCGGTTAAAATGTAATAGCAACTATATCCCATGACAAAATTTTGGATATGATGAAGTCAAGTTATGATTGAATTATGATGTTTAGACATATGTTCGATTATAAATTATGAATATAGAATTATATTCTTACTAATAATTATAATTTTTGGCTTAATGATAAGTAATTCATCTAATAATGACAATATAATAGTCAATAGATATATCATAATGTTAAGATAAAGTGTGCAATGATGAGTCACGATGGGAATTATTATCAGTTGTGGTAGTTGTAGAAAGAGAGATTGTCCATTATTATTATTAATAATTATTGTGGAATATAATTCTGTATTTAATTAATTTTCCAACAAAGCACGATGAGGCATATTATTCCTCATAAACGACATTAACGAAAAAGGTAAAGCTAGATCCTTGTCAGTTGTCATGATGTTATCTTATTAATTAATCTTTAATTTATTTAATCTTTCATCCCTATGAAACCAGACATTACACGCATTTGGGTAGAGAATAAGTTCCATTCTCGACTCTTGTTTTATTCTTACCACAAACATATATATATAATTCAACTTTTGACATGCCCCAAGCACACCACTCACTCAGATTTTGATTGTAAATCGGAAACCACGGATTTATACCACTCATCAACTTGGTTTGTTCAAAAATGGAAATTGAAAAAAACTAATAATGACTAAAAATAATCTATTTTAAAAATTTTCCAGATCTAAATTCGAGTATGAAAATTAAACTATCTGACGAGTTCGAGTCCAGAGATCGATAATCATTATCATTATTCCTAGAGTACCCTACCCCAATACACGAATATTATTTCTCATTTTCTTTTGGTCTAGCTAGCTATACTGTATATAAAGAACTATCATTATTGAAAAAAATAATGAAAATAAACCCTAGCAAGGGTAATAAACTTTAGTAAACAGACAAAAGTGTATGTAATAAGTCTCATCTTAAAAAAATCAGAGTGTAAGCCGTATTGTATTGCTTAAAGTAAAGTATTTTATTAGAATTTAAATTTTTTAACTTAAACAGTTAACTTTTTTAGGTTTGCTTTAAAAAGTTTCATTATCTAATAATCTCCCTTTCCTACCGTCAGATCATCTTGTGTGAAGTCTGATTTGATATTATTTTTATTTTATTTTTTAAAAGTTAAATGAAACAAAAGAGAGGAAAACATAAAAAAAGTGAGTGCTAAAACAATCAAGAGTTCCACAACATTATATTACCCTAACTTTTTATGATGTACGTGATTCTTCTAATACCTCAGCTCATGCTCGTTACAATATTAACTCTCATGAAAGATCTCTGTCACTTAGAATCTTGGATGAAAAAACCAATATGAAACGGAGAAATGATTTGTATCAACACGAGAAAATGGAATAAGAATCTGAAGCGATTTAACAATAAAATATAAGTATTTTAACGTTAAAAAATATAATATAACTCAAAAATAATATAATGAAGTATTAATTTTTCTTAATGTTAAAAAAAATTGAATTTCACAAACACTCTAGAAGATTTGCATACGAGTAAGCGACGAATGGGTGAAAATAGGGATCAATGCAGCGAATTGGATTGATTTGTCAACTCACAAAATTCAACCTCACCTGTAGTTGTGGGTTAAGTTAAGTTTTAAATAGTCAATCCGTAAGTCCATGGGTCGGGTTGCAAGCTTACAGTTTTAGGAACCAACCTAACTCGTAAATGCGCACATTTTATTATATATATTTTGTATTTTTTATGTGTTTATATTATTATTTTTTTTATAATCAAAAAATTTTTACTTTAGAATTTATATAATTACATATAAGTATTACATTTATATATGTTATATATGGAGTGTATTTTAGTCAATTTTTATATATATATATATATGTAAAATTAATATTATTTTTATAACATTTTTTATATGTAAATATTTTCCTTTACTACTTACAAGTTACAATTTTATAATAACATTTTCTTCATAAAATTTTTCCTTTTTATAAAATGTTATTTGTGTTGATTCAAAAATCCGACCAAACCCAACTTGCAAAGTTACGAATTGGGTTGGGTCAAGTTAAATAATTAAAAAATTTAAAAATAATTAAATCCAACCCGCAAAACAAATATGTGAGTTGGGTTGAAATATTTTCAAAATTTGCTCACCTCTAAATGAAAAAGGTAGAGAGGACGAGGCATAAAAAGTGTGTATATATTATATATAGACAAATATATATGGAAGACGGAGATAGCTAGAGTAGAGTATTGAGTTAAATAGAGTATGATAAAAAGGGGTATAATATATAAATTGGGAATTACGAATTAGTGAATTAAATTAATTAGTGAGGGGATTAATTGAAGAGAAGAGAGAGGGGCATGGAGGGCCCTCAAGTGTTGGATTTCATGCCCCTTAGTTTGAGAAAGCATATATTCTCATCTTCCAACGCCTTGTCTTCTTCTCAACACTACGTCTTTTTTAAGTCCACACTGCTTTTAGACCTGCTTTTCAGGGTTTTGCCAAAATTAACACTTCATTATTTAACTTCATGCGCCAAACCCATAACCATATATATTATATATACTTACACAACCATTCCTAATAATTGAATTGAAACAATAAAAAATCAACTAAATTTATATAGTGGAAGAGATTAATCTCTCATAATAGTAATATATGTGTGTTTGAATTCATGTTTAAATTTTTTTAGAAGAGATATTTATATTTAGTATCGAACTATGACTCGATCGAATAGACTTATTATATCAAGTTGAAAAAACCTATGAAAAACTAAATTATATAAGTATAAATATAAATAGAATTCTAATTAATTCACAAGGGCAACTTTTTAATTCAACCAACAAAGCAAAATGGCTTGTTGGGGAAAACGAGGATGATATATTCAAGGAATATATATACGTACAAATATATTAGGAGCTACTGATTGACGAGAGTTGAGACTAGTAATATATATTAATATATATATCACAATGGTCAAAGTCTTATATTGGCCTCTGAAGAATAGGATAAATTTCGTTTTGATCTCTAAAGTATTTTACATTTCATTTTGATTCTTAAAGTTTTCAATTTGTTTCATCGTTGATCTCTATTGTGATTTTCTCGAACTTTTGTTATTATCTTTGATTAAGTTGGACAACTAATCTGAACGATAATTTTTTTCTTTTCACTTATATATGTCTTAATAAATGAGTTGATAGAAAAAAAATAAATGTA
>QANZ01023346.1:0-14286 GCA_003254925.1 Chamaecrista fasciculata
TTATCAAATAAAATGATTGGCCCTAGGGCACAATCTCCAACAAGTTCAACCACAATTTATGATTCCTTCTAGGTGGACTGTTGCTAGAGATTGTTTGCAGCTTTTTTTATTGGAGAAGGCAAAATTGAAATCTATCTTGTCCATTAATTCACAGATGATTTCTGTGACTACCGACACATGGACTTCAATTCAAAATTTAAATTACATGTGTGTTACTGGTCATTATATAGATG
Source organism: Chamaecrista fasciculata (assembly GCA_003254925.1). Taxonomy (NCBI): domain Eukaryota; kingdom Viridiplantae; phylum Streptophyta; class Magnoliopsida; order Fabales; family Fabaceae; genus Chamaecrista; species Chamaecrista fasciculata. Next base: position 234 of record QANZ01023346.1, read on the forward strand.
ATAGTTGGACATTGAACAAGAAAATCTTGAGTTTTTTCCTCATTCCTGATCATAAGGGTGACACTATTGGAATGGCTTTGGAAAAATGCTTGAAAGATTGGGGGATTGGGAAGATTTGTACTGTTACTGTTGATAATGCTGCTGCAAATAATTCAGTAATAGATTATTTGGTGGGCGGATTAGATGATTGGAATTGCATTACTATTTTGAATGGAGAGTTTATGCATATGAGATGTTGTGCACATATATTGAACCTTATTGTAAAAGATGGATTAGCAGAGTCAGATGCTTCAATTACTAGGATTAGAGCATGTTGTAAATTTGTGAGGTCATCTCCTTCAAGATTAGCCACTTTCAATAGGTGTGTTGCTAATACAAACATTGAATGTAAGATGTCTGTGTCTCTTGATGTGACTACAAGGTGGAATTCCACATATTTGATGTTGGACAGTGTTGAAAAGTTTGAAAAAGCATTTAATCGCCTTCAATATGAGGATTCTTCATTCTTGACAGTGCTTGCAACTGAGGGAGGGCTTCCTACCAAGGATGATTGGCTTCGAGCTCGTGTTTTGATAAAATTTTTGAAGGTATTTTATGATGCTACACTCTCTTTCTCTGGATCATTGCATGTTACTTCCAACACTTTTTTTAAGAAGTTATGTGATATTAGTCAGGTTTTGCAAAAATGGTCTGAATCTAATGATGTGTTGTTGAGTATCATGGCTAAGAACATGAAAAGAAAGCTTGACAAATATTGGGGTGCTAGTGTGAATATGAATTATCTGTTGTTTGTGGCAACTGTTCTTGATCCTCGTCACAAGTTGGAATATGTGGAGTTTTGTTTTGAAAAGATGTATGGCAGTGAACAAGCTCAAAGAATGTTGGCAAAGTTTAATCAAGTTTTGAGGGATTTGTTCAATTACTATAAAGTATTATATCCTATTCTCCCTGATAGTAGAGATACTAGTTGTTTCTCTTTGTCAACTGATACTACTTCAACTGAAGGAGAAGGGACTAGTAGTGGTATATGTGATGTTCCAAATGAGGAAAGTTGGTCTTCTCAGTTTTACGAGAAAGTTCATAAGAAACAAACTAATGTGAAAAAGAATGAATTAGATAGATACTTAGAAGATGATGTTGAACTTAATCATGATGGATTTGATCTTTTGAAATGGTGGAAGACAAAGTCTATGAAGTATCACTATCTTTCCAAAATTGCCAGAGATATTTTGGCCATTCCAGTTTCCACAGTATCTTCAGAGTCAGCATTTAGTACTGGTGGTCGGATTCTTGATCCCTTTCGAAGTAATTTGAATCCCACAACTGTTGAAGCTTTGATTTGTACTCAGAATTGGTTAAAAGTTCATAAGAAAGATATTGATTTACGAGCTAGCATGGATGAAATTGAAAAAATCGAAGCAGGTTAATAAATCTATATTAATGCTTGTTTATTTTATTTTAGTGATGTTTGATACATGGATATTTATGCTTTTGTTTATTTTATTTTAGAGATACTTGGGACTTCAAAGGTTCAAGAAGCTTAGAAGTTAGATTGAAGCAAGTTTTCATGCAAGCTAGTGATGACAAGGATGGCCAAGCTTTTTGGGCTCTTATCTTTTTGAGCATGTGGAGATGTTCTGTTGGGAAACTTTCTGTTGGATATGTATGATATATGCTGCTGTTTTTGTTGTAAAAAGTTTGTTGGATATGTAGGATATATGCAGCTGTTTTTTATTTAAAAAGTTTGTTGATATGTAGGATATATGCAGCTGTTTTTTGATGTAAAAAAATGGTTGGATATGTAGGTTATATGCTGCATATGGTTGGGCTGTTATGTTGCTTATGCCCCTTTCTAGTGCAGCTCTCTTTTAGGAAATATATGTAGGATATACGGTGGGCAAATGCAGTATGTAGGATATATGGTGCATATGGTTGGAATGTATTCTTGAAAGGCAAATGCAGCAGGTTAATTTTTTTTTTTTTAAAAAAAAAGAGGCACAACCCTTGGGTTGGCCCAACCCAACCCGCAGGCCCGCGGGTTGGGTTGGTGCGGGCTGGGAAAAAAAAATTTCAAAACCCAACCCAACCCAACCCGCAAATTGCTGTGCGGGTTGGGCTGGGAAAATCCCTCAGCCCGCCCCAACCCAACCCGTGCTCATCCCTATGACCCGTAAGTATATTAATTGCAAGTGTAATTATTATAATATTTATCATTTTTTGAGTTTTGATTACTTTTCAATTATTGGATATGAAAAGTTAATTTTTTTTTAGCCTGAAACAAAATTCATTCAAAAGTAAGGCAAAGTCAATGACAGTACAAACAAAAACACAGCAAAATAATCAAATCTCTCCTTAGGATCAACAAGAAAACTAGAAAGAACATCAACTGACGAAGGTGGGGGGTTTGCAATCCGTCCAAAAGGACCCATCTTCGTGTCAGACAAATTGGTAAGACAATTTGCTACCAAGTTAACGGATCTAGGGATCCAACTAAAGCTACAACTATCTAAAGAATTGGAAACACAAAAAAAAACCAAACCAGACCAGATCCAGAATGCCTTCGCCACAAAACCCGCCATAGAAAACACACGGACACGAGAAGAGAGCAGACAGATTTGGGAAGGAAAACAGCCGAAAACCACATAAACTTGGAAACCACCGCTACAGAAGACACACAGAAAAGAGCGCCACCGATAACCCTAATATGAAGTAGGGTGAAATCTCTCATGAAGGAGAGAGGTGATCCCTCACGAGGAGGGATTTGAGAGAGAACTTGACTCTCATGAGCGAGAGATTTTTTGACGGCTAGGGTTTTGATAATGTAGGTTTGATTGAGTGAATGAAATAGTTAGAGAAATTACTAGAGTTATACATTCAAAATTTGAATATCCAATGTATAATTGGAAGATAATTCCAAATCCAATTAGAAAAATGTGGTTTCAAGGTTTGTTAAACAATTTTATATTTTTTTTAATCATTTTTCTTATCCAATTATATTACATATCTACTGTATTTTATTTTTTCCATGGTTGTAGAAATCATTCAAGTGGGAGTCCAAATATGGCAAATAGATAGAAATTAAAAGAATTGGGAACTCAAATGTGGTGATAGAGTTAGAGGCATTATATCTAAAGTTCACGCACATTACACAACGAAGGGAAGAAGTCCTCTTTGGATTTCAATACATATAATGGATGAATTAATCAATATTTGGAATGAAGAAGGATTTTAAAAAGGACAAGAGATAACCATAGCACAAAGAGCTTCTTCTAGAGGAGGGTTATCACATATCAGTGCCTCAATTCCTACTTCAGAGCATATGAGGCGAATGATAATATTTTATATTTAAATTTTTTCATTCATCATAATTTCTTTCATATAATTTATTTAAAAATTTAATATATTCTTCCAAAATAAAATTTGTAGACACAACAACGTGAAGGGAGTGAACCCTTTGTCTTTGAATTGTTCGTTAACACAAACAAGAAGAAATAAGTAGATGAATTCTTTTTAGAGGTTAGCTTATGCATTTGTAAGTGTTAAGTTTTCTTCTATATAGTAATCAGCCCAAAAGTGAATGAGTTATTTGGCTTTCTTTTGGTATGTTTAAACTAATAATATATTTTAATTAGACCAATTAATATGCTAAGGGTTGCACCAAGGTGTGGTGGAATAAAGTGGATAAAATAGGTTAATTAGCGTCTATTTATTGTACTTTATAAATAGGTGCTACTTAATGGTTTATTTAGTGTTTCAGACATCCAAATAGGGCCAAACCAAGAGGGAAATATCTAGAAGATCACGTTAAGCACAAGATGTTCTTGTGCAGTTGGATGAGTCGCCGACGCAAAGAAGGTAATTCTCGCGGCGCAAGTATCTGAGAGGAATATGACGTCAGCACGTAAGCTTCAGCGCAATATTATGTTGAGTCATCACTTGAGCCAACGGCCCAAGTGAGAAGTCTCGCGGCACATGCAACTTCAAAGCTTAAAGATATGTTTTGGACGGCTAAGATTCAAGATACGAAGATATAATCGAAATAACGCAGATATTTCGGTGCGCTTCCGTGTTGGGCCGCCGGCACAAGCAACGGCCCAAGCGCAAATCTTTTCCTTGACTTGCGGACCAAGAACACTACTCAAGACTATAAATGGAAATCGCCATTCCACGCTCAAATCATCCCAATAGCGAGAGCACAACTCAAATTAGTAGAATAAATAGTTTAGAATAGTTCTCTGCCTAGAGCATGAGTAACTAAATAAGTAGATACTTGAGGAATACCTCAAGGATGTGACTTGAGTTCACTATGTTTCATCATAGAGTCCAGATGTTGATGTTGCATTTATGAGGTATGATCAACTCCTTCATAAGTAATTGTTGAAGTTGTTTATACATTAGATTTATAGAACATTACTTTATTATGGATGAAACTTGATATTCCCGGAGTCTATCTCTTTTACGATTAATAAAGTTTTCTCTTTTAAACATGTTATTTACATGGTTGGTTTATTAAAGAGTGTTCTATCTATCTTAGAAATATAGTTAGGGTTATTATTGATTATATATGTTTGTTCATTGTTCCGATACTGCAATAATATAGATTGCCTTGAAGAGCTTTGACAAAGTGCTCATAATCCATTATTGGTTGAGTGATCGACCCTAATCTTATGTTTTCTACCGTTGTTTGATTGATTGTGTTTTAGTCTAAATACATAATGACTTGGTTAAGTAAATGCATATTAATTATCTATTATCTATTTTGAATGAACTATGATAATCTATCTCTAGGATTTTCTCTCAAGTATTGTTTTGACTCATTATATTAATTCGTGACAACTTTTATAACCAAAATCATAAACTACAACCTTCATCACAATTCTCTTAGTTTCATCACATTGAGTTCCGCGAGAGATTCGACCTTGGGTTAGCATCTATACTATATTCTAATAAATATAGTTATACTTGCGAGGCTCGAGTATAATTAAATTTGGCTCGTTTGACACCTTACGACGGGTGTCCGACCATATAGTTTTTAGTATAATGAAGCAAGATAGTTTAGTATTTTACTATTTGCATATTGATTACTTTTCATACTTGTCTCATTATGAATTGATCATTTGTGTTGATTGGTTGTTTGAAGATTGATTCTTATTAGGGATGATCAAAATATTTATATGCAATGAGGACCCTGAAATTTACCCTATGGGTATGAGTTTGGATCCATACCCATCCTTAACGGATCAGGGTATTGTGGTACCTTGCCCATATATCCATTAGTAATAATAAATATATTTTTATATATAAAAATATAATACTTTAACACTTTTTATTGAAAAAATGTTAAAGTTTTTATAAATATTAAAATATTTTATTAATGCATTTATATTTATTATTTTTTTTTTATTTTTAGTAGTTATAAATGTAAAAAGTTGGATGAATATAAATTTTATATTAACAAAAAATAGTTTATTTTAAAATTTTTCCGGGTCCGGGTCCGGGTATGGGGATTAGACTACTCAACAGGTATGGGTATGAGGATTGATTTTAATAGCCGCTCATATACGGGTCCGAGTCCGGGTATCATTGTACCTTACCTATACCCTACCCACGATCATCCCTAATTCTTATGGTTAACCTTTATTACAAGGAAGCTTTTAACAAATTAAACGCAGCCAGATAATCTCAGGCTTTGGTAGATGGGAGAGGATTAGATGAAGAATATGAGATGTCTCTGATCCGGAAGAGGAAACTAAACTGTGGCTAGAGGTTGTTGGGGGTAAAAATAGTAAGGGTTGTATTTTTTTTGTTTTGGATGCATAGTAGGAGAGATTGGTCATTGTTCTAGCAAGACATTTACATCACCTTCTCTTTATAGAAGAATTAGGTTAATGTATCGTTGTAGCTACTGAGAATGTTTTGGAAATAGTTAAGGCCACAACAAAAGTTGTCGAAGAAGCAAATGCCAAGGCAAAAGCTGCATTGAAAGCCTTTGGAGAAACAAATCATTCTTTGAGGAAAACATGAAATTTTGCTAAAGGATTCAAGAGCTTGTGATGGAGGTAGCATAAGATAAGATGATTCTGCTAATAGTGATTATTACTAGATTATGTTTTTTGTTTTATCTGTGATTAATTATATGGAACTATATGAATATTTGATTCTTTATGTTTTATGAACATACAATTGGTTATACTAGAAGTATTGTATGAATATTTGAGTCATTAAGACTTATTGAATATTTACTTCTGGATTTTTGTTTCTCAAATAATGAACGTCAGCTAGTTCAATCATAATATAGGAACATATAGATTAAAACTTAACTTTATAAAGATAAAGACAGATTAGACACAAAAACAGACACATAAATGGAGATGGACAATCCATGTCTAAATAGACACGAAAATTCTGTTTCTAAAACCTTGTCTACAATTAGTCCAAATTTAGTGTTAGACACGGATTTTGACACGAAAATATCTGGGTCTAAGTAGAAACAAAAAAATTTTTATCTAGCTCTATGTCAAAGTCGTCTCCACGCGGCTTATAATTAGACACGAAAAAGTGCTTTTGACACAGCTTCCGTCCATTTCTATTTAGACATGGAAACTATTTCTATGTCTAAACTTTGGCCATTATTAGACCCAGAAACAAAAAAAAAAAAATTTACATGGATATATTTCGCGTCTAATTAGACACACAAATAGTAATTTCATGTTGAAAATTTAGCCACAATCATTTTGGCACGGAATATGTTATGTGTCTAAATTGCATTGATGCTAAATTGCTTCAATTTCAAGTTTTTACTTTTTTTTAATATATATATATATATACTGAATTAGATAAATCCACCCAAACGAATTATGATATTTGATAGATAAAAGTACACTTGGTACTCTCAAAGTATGCGATTAGTTTCAGTTGTACCCTCAAAGTGTTTTTGAGTCAATTGTAGCCTTAATATTTTACATTTGTGTCAATTGTATCTCAATAATGTCTCATATTTGAGTTAATTATACCTCAAAACTGGGATTATAATTGACACAAAAAGAAAAGATTAGGAGTGCAGTTGACCCAAAAATCTTTAAAAGTATAACTGAAATTGATCTCATACTTAAATAGTACCAAAAGTACTTTTGTCTACTTGATAAGTCGGATTTTCATGATCTACCTACCATTTTCACAAATTAATCAAGCTAATCTATTTGGGTTAGAGTCCCTTTGATATTAAATCTTAGAATAAAAGATGCTACCATATTTAATAAATTATTCATATTCAATTTTACCAGACAAAATAACTATATAGAAAAAAAAAAGATCATAGTGTATTTTATTATTTTTAGTCTCATAACTTTTGTTCAGATCTCAGTTTGGTTTCATAACCTTTTTTATTACACTTTTACTTCCATATCTTTTGATCAGTTGTACTTGTAGAATTGGTCTCATATAATCTCATTTTTTTTTGTTACAGATTTAGTTTTATATTTTTATAAAAAGTTCCACCGTTAGTCCCACTGTATGGAACATTTTTGGAAGGATATGAAACTAATTCTAAATTTGACCGAAAAATATTAGACCAATTCTACAACTTAAACCAGACTTTAAGTAAAATTTATAAAACCAAGAGTGCACATTGTCAAAAAAAAATACAAGTGGTACATGGTATTTAATTGTGTGAAAGTCAACAAAGCTAAAGTAAATAATATAAGAAACTATTTAAAATAGTGTAAGCATATGACACAACCCCATATACAATCTTGAACTAAATATCATTTCATCATACAAAGTTGACCTCTAAAATAACTAAAACAAATTAAACCACAATGTACATAATTAATCAACAAACACTTCAAATTGAAAGCTTATAATTTAATCTCTATATATGTCACGAAGCCTATGTATAGGAGAGGATAGAGCAAGTGATGATTATAAGAAGATTAAGAACTTGGATTCTATTAAGATTATTGTTGGCGTCATTGGAATGATGGTGGCCTTGACGGCGGCGATCATTAGCATTTGCGGCGGCGGCGCCGGCTGCATAAACAGGGATAACGCCGGTTCCGCCGCCGGTACCATCATTATTACTATGACCATTTGATCCTCCATGTCTGCCACCAACACCTTCTGCTATCTTCCTATAATAACTTCCATGTCTACCTTTATCTTCTTTATCTTCATCCATCTTTCTTTTTTGTAAAACCTCTGTCCAAACGAGTATAACTATTATTAGTTACCCATGCAAGAAAAATAGAAGTTACATAACTAATCATGATGAATAGAAGATTTTGCAAGAAAAATCATGATAGAACAATATAAATATAACTTAATATTAACAAAACCTCATATCCAAGATATAATAAAGAACTTTATTAAATTGTTTTATTTTTTGTATATTTTTTTCTTGTGTTAAATCTTACCAAAAGTTATTTATATATTTTATTTTCTATCATACATAATTAGTAACGTTAAAAAAAATTAACACATGTAAAAAAATGTATTTAAGTCTAATATGTCGATCCCATATATGCCAAAGGATATCATCATACCAAGTGACGAGTATAACTTTTATTCACATGGGAATTTTATTCTCACCTTACTGCTAATTAAAGTGAATAATGGAATGGCCAAAATGTAAATTAGGTCTTATATTTTTGCTCAATTCCTAATTTGGTTCTTTATCTTCTTTAATTTGTTGTAGATTTGATCTCATATTTTTAGTCAATTGAATAATTGGTTTTATATCTTTGGGTCAGATTCAAAAGTGATCCCATATCTTTACAAAATGATCAACTAATGGTCGATCCTCTTACAAAAAGGACACTAATTCTACGACGTGAGCAAAAGTTATGAGACTAAATTGAGGCCTTTTGCAAAGGTACGAGACCAAAAGTGAAACAAAAAAAAAGATAAAAGACCAAATTTGCACTTTGTCCAATGGATATTGTGCATAATTTTAAAATTTCCATTATTCAATTGCTAATTTATATATATTTTTTGTCTTATATCTTTTGGTCAAGTTACAGAATTGGTCTCATATTTTTACAAAATGATCAAACCATTAGTTAATCCTTTTGCAAAGATATGAAACCACTTCTGCACCGCCTCGAAGATATAGGACTGATTATACAATTAATCCAAAAATATGAGATCAAATCTGCAACAAAAAGAAAATGAGACCAAATTGAGAATTGACCCAAAGATATGGGTCCAAAAGTGCAACAAGAAAAGATATAAGACTAAATTGAGAACTGAGCAAAAGATATAAGATCAAATTTACACTTTGACCTAGGTTTTTTTTTCTTTGAACAATTTCTCTAAAATTTAGTTAAATATATTCAGTTTTTAAAATTAAACCTGACTCTTCTCACATTCGATATCCTTATTCATTTTTGGCTTAAGTGCACTTCTGGTCTCAAAACTATGACAAAGGTTTCATTTTGGTCCCATAACTTTTTTTGTTGCAATTTTGGTCCCATAACTATGACAAAGGTTTTCATTTTGGTCCCATAACTTTTTTTGTTGCAACTTTGGTCTCATAACTTCTCAAAAGGTTCCACCGTTAGTCCCTTAGTGAATTCCATCCATATTTAGCCGTTAAGTATGACGTGACATAGTGACTAGAATCATGATGTGGCAAAATAAGATGAAATGGACTGAAATAGGATCTATATGCAACATATTAAAACTTATCTATCCCAACCACAATATATACAAAGAGTGGTACTTCCTCTTCCTCGTCAGCCCAACGGGACTTCCTCTTCCTCGTTCCGCTTCCCGATTCGCCGTCGCCGCCGCTTTGGTCGTTCGACTCTGCCTGAGGATCCCATCGACTTCATCAACGCCTTCTGCATGAAGTCTCTTCTTCCCCACTAAATTGGTCCCTGTCAGTACCACTCTTTGTATATTTTGTGATTGGGTATAGATAAGTTTTAATATATTGCATATAGATCCTATTTCAGTCCACTTCATCTTATTTTGCCACATCATGATCCTAATTACTATGCCACGTCATACTTAACGGCTCAATATGGATGAAATTCACCAAGGGACTAACGGTGGAACCTTTTGAGAAGTTATGAGACCAAAATGAAACCTTTGTCATAGTTATGGGACCAAAATTGCAACAAAAAAAGTTATGGGACCAAAATGAAACCTTTGTCATAGTTATGGGACCAAAAGTGCAACAAAAAAAGTTATGAGACCAAAATGAAACCTTTGTCATAGTTATGGGACCAAAAGTGCACTTAAGCCTTATTTTTTCACTAGATCTCACATTAGAAGACACTTATCACATGCAGGTTAATTTTAGTTCAAGTGTGACACGTGTCTTTTTATTATATCATTCTTTTTAAGAAATTTAAAATCATATTAATCATCATCAATTTTATATAAATCATGATAAAGAAATATTTTTAACACAAATTTTCATTAAAAAAAATCTCATATCTATTACTTGCAGGGGAATGACAATAATGTATTTTAATATTTACCCTTTAACAAATGGCATCTGAAACTTCTGGCAATATGGAGACAAGGACAGATTCTAAGTTTGCTTCATTCATTGAATTCTCTTTTGATTATTCGAGATTTCTTTTATTACCAACCAAAACACAAAAGAATCTATAGGTTATTAGTTAATGTGAATATATACTTCAACTTATTAGAAAACTAATTATTTAGCTTTTGAATTTATACTGAATTAAATAATTAATTAATTAATTTCTGAATAATTAAAATAAATGATTTGATTTCAAAAATATTTTAATTGTCAATTATCTGATATTTAATAACAATTTCGTCTTCCTTAATTTAACTAGTTTTATAATTTTTGGTTCCTCTTATTGTAAATTTGTATTAAATTAATATTTTTTATTCTTAAATTTATTTAAAATTTTATCTTTTTTTCCATTCATTTGACTCCGGGCTCAATAATAATAATTGACAATTGTAATATTTTAAAAATTTAATCTTATATTTTAATTATTTAAAAATTAATTATTTTACTCGATATAAATTTAATTACTGATGAATAAATTTCCTCTCAACTGGAATTAGTGTTGTAACTTGTAACCCACTACTGAAACCTAATGACAGCTATTCTGATCCACTCTTGAAACATTAGTATCTATATATATATCTATAAATTATTAATAATTCCATTTCTGTCAGTTCTCTTCAATTCTTTAGAATATAGTCCTTTATAGTTTTTTATTATCAATATAACATACTAATTACTAGCCGTATTTATTATAATTTTTCTCTTTTTATGACAAAATTAATTTCAAAATAATTATATGGTTCCATTAATTGATAATGTTACGTAATGAGTTAACCGTTTCATGTTATCAATAAACAATACTGTATTATTATCAATAGGCGACAATAACATCATTTATACTCGGTTGAAAATAAAGCTGCATAAAGATACTAAAGTGCAAAATTTTAATAACAAAAGTTTTCTAAATAATCAAATTGATGACAAAATCTAAGAAGTTACTAACTTGGAAAAACAAATTAAATCAGTATGTGAAAGGAAACAAAAAAAAAAAAATTCATTTTCAGCCATTTTGATTAATCCTAGAATTCTAGATTGAAGTATACTGTACTCTTCAATTTCCTCCACAAATCCATATAATGGAAGAAACTAATAAACAATTCTACCATCTAATAAATGAAGAAGAATGATTTAAATCTGAATATATAATGAAGGGAATTAATTATATTAGGTAGAAATTAAGTTAGAATAGTATACGAACGTACCTGCTGAAGAGATGGTGTTGTGAAATGAGGAAGACGATGATGCGCAGCTAAGAGATATGAAGATAAGAAGAACAAAAAATTGAATGATACCCATTTGCATATATACTTCCTTTGTGTATGTTTCGTGTAGTGAAATACTATTAATTTGTGAGGACGATCTTCTTCGTTTGTTTTATACTTGGAATGAATGCACTTGTAGCTTTAATTTTCACTTTCTAGACGAACATAGATATTGAAGGCTGAAATAGAAGTTGCAAGTTTAATCAAAAATAGTTTGAGAATCTCTGTGAAAGAACATTTTTTGGTCTTATCTTATAGCTGCCAAATTAATTAAAGTGTCCTTATCCATACAAAAAAAAAGTGTAGTTTGTGAGTGGTCCACTTAACCGACTCCAATGCAAATCGAATCTCTTGCCATTGGGTTTTCGTTTGCCTCTAGAGAAGTTTAGAAAGTTTGAACCGAAACCCCACATCTTGTTGGCCACTTAATTAAAAGTTTTAGTGTTTAGTTTTTCTCCCATTTGAGTTTGAAGTATGTGTCGGTTTTGGAGCCCCATAATTGAATGTAACGAGTCTTGTATTGGAGAGATTGTCGAGTGTTAGACACCTTATAAAACCTTTGGTTCTTCGACCTTTCAAGAGTTAGTTTTTGGTGTGTTGTTCTCTTAAGGGTTTATATATACTCGTTAATTACAAAAGTGCATTCATTCAAAGGTCGACGAAACCTGGAGGACTACTTGTTGGAAAATAGTTAGTAATTAAAGTCCCACGTTGGGTAAGTTGAAGGGTTGAGAAGAGGGTTCATATGTGAAGGGTCATAACTCTTCATATGTGGATGGTTGTAATTGTTTATTGAAAAGTCATGAATGTTGAATCATGACAAGTTATGACCAACCATTAAGATTGAACATGAAAAGATATGATTGTAGGAATCTGAAAGGTTGTACATCTTCAGTTTTTTCTCTATAAATAGCATCTCTTCTCTCAAACAGAAAATCAATCAAGAGATCTCATCTTCAACTTTCCTTTCACAAAATTGTGTTCATAAGATATTATAGTTTTGCTGGCTATAATATCAGGCTTTGTAAAATCCTGGAGGAAATCTGCCATACAAACCCAGCAGCAATTGAATAGTGGGGGCTTAATTTTCTTAAGGACAGTGATCACACTATCAAAGCCTATACTATATTTCTAACAATCTTAAGGAAATTAACACGAGATGAAGACTATTGGAGTTAACAAGTTTTTCGATCCTAACGTCTTCAAACTCGATCGCTTTGAGGGTGTGAAGATCACAATCTTAAAGAAAAAATTTAGATGAAAGAGAAGTGAAGATGAAAGACAATTGCTCTAAAAAATGGTAATGGCTGTGTAAGTATTTTGCAGATTCTAATATTGCGGTACACATATGGCTGTTAATTTATTTGGTGGCCATTAAATTAACAGTGAAGCAAATAAATCATGATTGTGTGATGATGTTTTGAATATTTTCATGTTAAAGACTTGTTTGAACTTGCAGTAAATTAGTAACTTTCATTCATTCATCTTTATTCGTTTGAAATGTCGCGTTGCCTACGCACAGAAGGACTGAAGTGTTGTGAAGCACTGAAGCGTTGTGTTTGGGCATTCAAATTAAAAGCAAAATTGAAGTAAACAGATGAATTTGACGGATTGAAAACCTACCCTCCCTTGGTTTAATATATATATATATATTAATGATTTTAAGCAACACAACGGTAAGTCAAGGCTCAAGCGACACGACGTCATGACCGTTGGTTAAAATATGTATATATGTAAAGCCTAACGGTTAAAATATGTATATATGTAAAGCCCTAATGATTATTGGAGAAGTAGAAATGGTTCTACAAGGCTGGAAAGTCATGCCCCTTTGGGGTGTGACAGAAATCGAAGAAGCAATAGTAATACGAAGGTTGGAAAGTCATGTCCAATGACCAATTAATAAAGGTATTAGTGTGTGCTTTTATTGTTTAGAAAAGAAAAAGACCCATATGTTGTCTGCGTTTTCTTTATATATATATATAGGCTTAAGTGCACTTTTGGTCCCAATACTATGACTGAGGTTTCAATTTGGTCCCATAACTATTTTTGTTGCAGATTTGGTCCTAAACCTTCGCATAAAGTTTCACCGTTAGTCCCCTGGTCACTTCCGTCCAATTTTCGCCGTTAAGTGTGACGTGGCAGTCTGACTGGGATGCTGACGTGGCAAAATCAAATGAGATGGAGTAAGTTAGGATCAATATGTAACATTTCATAACTTCTCTGGACTGAACGCATAATT
>QANZ01023349.1:12599-24802 GCA_003254925.1 Chamaecrista fasciculata
ATTTGAATTTGAATTAAGATATTCTAGGAATATTTTAATTAGATATTCAAAGCCTAAAATATGATATTATAAGAATATCATAGATTTTATATTTATAAAATTAGTGTAATTTTAGTAAATATAAAAGGCATAAGTCGCCTAGCTCCAAGAGATACAACACAAAATGGTCATGTCTTGCACATTCTGAAACCCTAGCTCACAAAATAGAGAGAAGTCGAATTCCTCCTTGTAGAGAGAGAAAATTTCGACACCCACCTTCCTAGAGAGAGAAGTCGATTTTCTTCTAAGGAGTTAGAAGAGTTATCGAAAGTTGTGGGTTCTAAGGGTTTGTAGATAACAATAGAACAAAAGGAGTTTTGTTGCTGATTGTTGATCTGTGGCGCCATCCACCTGGAGTTCAGAGAAAGAGTTCCTGAATTCAGAATCTGTAGATTGGATCCCGAGTCTCTTTGGAGAAAGAGGCGTGGAGGCTAGCACCTCGTGTTCGGGAAACTGTTCGTGTGGATCACCGGTAGAGGAAGGACGTGGAGACGGACTTCTAGACTCACCAGTATCACCAATCCGATTGAAAGCTTGAGGTATAACACTTTTCGTATCTGGTTTTAAATTCAGCTAGCGGATCTCAGGGTGGGTTTTCCACGGGGGCGCAAGTTTTTTTTTTTATTTTACGTTTCTTCCGCTGCGTGTTTCCCTGGGGAATTCCCAACAGTGGTATCAGAGCCACGCTAGTCTTGGAATTTAAAATCATTTTGGTGTGCATGTGATGTATGCTTGGCGTGTTTTACCTTTTTCAAGCTTGTATTGGTTTTACAAAAATCCACCGAATGTTTTTCTAAAACTGAATCTACAAGAATAGGTGCAAACTTATGTATGTGATACATAAGGAAGTCAATATGATTGATTTCGGATTTTTCTTGTAAATATAGGCCAAAGTCGAAATTCCTATATAATTATGGTTAAAAGTGTTTTAATCATAATATTATGTGGGTGACTGAAAATTTGAATAAAATTGTGAATTTTAAAAATTTTTGGGTCAATAATTAAAATTTTGGAATGTGATTCCTGAATTTTATAATTATTGATAATTGGCCTAATTTCAAGAAAAGGCATGTTAAAATTGCACATCCTAATTAACACCTACAAAAATCGTTTTTGCTATGTGTTGGATATATATTGTGTTTGACATGATTGTATGAAGTGTTCATATATGTAATTGTGTGGTGTTGGATATGGCTCTAGGTTTATGGTGTATACGGCCTGCGTGTCGTCTCCCTCTATCCGATGTAATTTTACTTTTCAGTTTATACCTCAATGTAACTGGGGTTTACTCTCTTGTAATTTTACGTTTTTCTTTTTAGAAAAATTCTCTCATTGGCTTGGGAGAATTATTAGGATAGGTGAGCCATATCTAAACACAATGTATGTCAGTTTGCATTTAGGTTTGTATGTGATACAAAGCGCTAGATGTATGTTTAGGATGCGATTTTAACATGCAATTTACCCCGCTTTTGGCGCCATATATATATATGTATTCGTATGCGATACGAGCATGGGATTTTGCATATGATGCATAATCCGTGCACATGTTTATGTGTATGTGATACACTTGGGGAATAAACATGTGGCATGACTCGTTTAATTTTAAAAGGAGTTTTAAAATTAAACTTTAAAACGGAACTTTTTCAAAAATCAAACCCTTTTAGAAAATCTTAAGTTTTAATGCCATCAATAAAACACCCTGTGGAAATCTTGTTCATCGTGGAGCGGTGATCGCCCTCAGCGACACGTATCTGCCTTGACCTCGAGGACACACGGGTGAATGGGGGTTTTCAGTTCGACGCCCATTGAAATCTTGGGTCATTAAATGCGGTGATCGCCCTCAGCGACACGTGTTTAAGTGACGCCGTTGATGATATGGGGCTGGGCTTCGGCCTCGTCGTTTGGGCCTTGCCATTCACGAGTTTTATTGTGTGACTTAATGGGGCTATCAAAACGGTTTTGGGCCTCAAGGCATTAGATGGGATAAACATGCCGTATCATATGATGATACAGTCCCATAAAGATCTAAGAGTCACATAGAGATGTGATTGGTAAGGAGTTACCTACCTAAATAGCTAAAGGATGCATGATCGCCCTCAGCGACGGTAGACTTTAGTGAAATATGGGTCTTAGCCACTAATAATAAATTTTACTGGGTTTTATAAAATGGTGGATATTTTATTTTTCCTGCTAATTAAACTTTGCAAATTCTGAATTGTAGAATCAAATGGCAACAAACGTTCCCTCACTATCACTGCGATCTGTCCTTGAGAAGGACAAGTTGACTGGGACTAACTTTCTCGACTGGTACCGGAATGTGAGAATTGTTCTCACCCAGGAGAGAAAGCTCTATGTCCTAGACAACCCCATCCCTGAACAGCCTGCTGCCAATGCTCCAAGAGCTCAGAAGGATGCTTACGAGAAGCATCAGAGTGACTCTGTGGACGTTGCCTGTCTTATGCTCGTTACCATGGTTCCCGAGATTCAAAAGAACTTGGAGAACAAAGGGGCATATGAGATGATAACGCATCTCAAGGAAATGTTCCAAGTACAGGCAAGGCAAGAGAGGTTTGAGACTTCTAAAGCTCTCTACTCTTGCAAGATGGCAGAAGGTGGATCTGTGAGTGCCCACGTCTTGAAGATGCAGGGGCACATAGATCACCTTGCTAGGCTGGGATTTCCCATTTTGCCAGAGCTAGCGACGGATTTGATCCTGCATTCGCTGCCCAGAAGTTATGACCAGTTCGTCTTGAACTTCAATATGAATGGCATGGAGAAATCAGTGTCTGAACTGCATGGGATGCTAAAGACTGCTGAGGCATCTATTAAGAAGGCGCCTAGCACTGTCTTGTTAGTTCAGAACAAGGGAAAGGGGAAGGGCAAAGGAAAGAGGAAAGGAGATGCTGAGGTTGGTGGGACCAAGCCTGCAGCAAGACCTAACCCACCTCCTGCCAAGAAGGCAAAGACCTCAAAGGATGCAGTTTGTTTCTTCTGCCAGAAGCCGGGTCACTGGAGAAGAAATTGTAAGCTGTACATGGAAGATCTGAAGAAGAAGAAGAATGAGGCTTCTACTTCAGGTATCTTTGTTATAGGCGTTCACTTGTCTACTCCTACCACTTGGGTATTGGATACTGCTTGTGGTTCTCACATTTGTACTAATGTGCAGGGGTTGAGAAGAAGTAGAAAGCTGAGCCGAGGCGAGGTGGACCTACGTGTGGGCAATGGAGCAAGGGTTGCTGCTGTTGCTGTAGGGACATACGAGCTAGTTTTGCCCACTGGGCTTATTCTGTCTTTGAATAATTGTTATTACGTTCCATGTTTAAGTTCAAACATTATATCACTTTCTTATTTGGATAAGGAAGGTTTTATTTGTATGAATGGTAATGGAAGGTGTTCAATTTACAAGGATAATGTGTTATATGCTTATGGAGATCTGCATGATAACCACTATATCTTAGAATTGAAACAAAGACATAATAATATCTATAACATTGATACTAAAAGGACTAAGGTTGGCGAACCTAATCCTACGTACCTTTGGCACTGTCGCCTTGGTCATATAAACGAGAGACGCCTTGAGAAGCTCCATAGAGATGGACTTCTAAGATCATTTGATTTTGAATCATATGATGCTTGCGAATCCTGTTTACTTGGCAAGATGACAAAAGCGCCTTTCACTGGCCAAAGTGAAAGGGCATCTGACCTTTTGGGAATCATACATAGTGATGTATGTGGACCCATGAGTGTGCAGGCCAGAGGTGGTTACTCGTACTTCATTACGTTCACTGACGACTTCAGTAGATATGGGTATATCTACTTGATGAAGCACAAGTCAGAGTCTTTTGAAATGTTCAAAAGATTTCAAAATGAAGTTGAGAACCAACTTGACAAGAAAATAAAGATCCTTCGATCTGATCGAGGAGGCGAATATTTGAGTCAAGAATTCACTGATCATCTTAGTAGTTGTGGAATAGTTTCACAACTGACTCCCCCTGGAACACCACAGTGGAATGGTGTGTCTGAGAGGAGGAATCGAACCCTATTGGATATGGTTCGATCTATGATGAGTCAGACCGATCTTCCGCCATCCTTCTGGGGGTATGCTTTAGAAGCTGCCGCGTTCACACTTAACCGTGTTCCGTCTAAATCCGTTGAGAAGACACCATATGAGATATGGAAAGGGAAGAGTCCCGATTTGTCTTACCTCAAGGTTTGGGGATGTGAGGTTTATGTTAAGCAACAGCCTAACGATAAACTGTCTCCCAAATCCCTCAAGTGTCTATTTGTGGGATACCCTAAAGAGACGAAAGGGTATTACGTCTACTGCCCAACTGACAACAAAGTGTTTGTGGTCAGGAATGGATTCTTCTTAGAGAAGGACCTTGTTTCCAAGAGAAACAGTGGGAGTAAGATAGAGCTTGAAGAAGTTCAAGCTCCACAAGACACGCCAGAGGCGCAGACGGAAACTGGAGAAGTTCCACAAGAGGTTGTGGAAGCTCCTCCACAAACACAAGGACCACGAAGGTCTGATAGAACACGTTTCCAGCCAGAGAGATACTATGGATTTCTCGTGACTGAAAACAAGGATGTGTTGCTCACGGAGCGTGGTGAACCCACCACCTATCAAGAGGCCATCG
The DNA here is from genome assembly GCA_003254925.1 of Chamaecrista fasciculata. NCBI lineage: Eukaryota > Viridiplantae > Streptophyta > Magnoliopsida > Fabales > Fabaceae > Chamaecrista > Chamaecrista fasciculata. The sequence goes on from QANZ01023349.1 coordinate 17,276, forward strand.
TAGATCCCAACTCAGAAAAATGGGTTGAAGCCATGAAGGCTGAGATGCAGTCCATGTACGACAACCAAGTTTGGAACTTGGTCACTCCACCTGAAGGGGTAAAACCCGTAGGGTGCAAGTGGGTTTTCAAGGAGAAAACCGACATGGACGGCAACGTCACCGTCTTCAAGGCGAGGCTAGTTGCAAAGGGATTTACGCAACGTCATGGTATAGACTATGACGAAACGTTTTCGCCTGTTGCAATGGCAAAATCCATTAGGATCCTCCTTGCCATAGCTGCATATTATGACTATGAGATATGGCAGATGGATGTCAAAACAGCATTCCTTAACGGAAGGCTGCCCGAGGATGTGTATATGATACAACCCGAGGGGTTTGAATGTCCTGAGGCACCAGACAAGGTGTGCAAGCTTCAGAGATCCATTTATGGATTGAAGCAAGCATCCAGGAGTTGGAATCATCGTTTTGATGAGGTCGTCAAAGAGTTTGGCTTCCTACAAAACCCTGACGAACCTTGTGTTTACAAGAAGGTTAGTGGGAGCACGATTGTGTTCTTGGTACTGTATGTCGATGACATACTACTCATTGGGAATGATATCTCAACTTTAGAGATTGTAAAATCTTGGTTGGGAAAATCCTTCTCAATGAAGGACCTAGGAGAATCCGCCTATATTCTAGGAATCAAGATCTATAGGGATAGATCTCGTAGGCTTCTTGGGTTGAGTCAAAGCACGTACTTGGATAAGGTACTGAAGAGGTTCAGTATGCAAGACTCCAAGAAGGGATTCATTCCGATGAATCATGAGCTGACCCTAAGCAAGAAACAGTGTCCAAGGACACTTGTTGAGCGAGGTCGCATGATTGGGATCCCCTATTCCTCGGCCATAGGATCCATCATGTATGCCATGCTATGTACTCGACCTGATGTGTCGTTTGCCCTGAGTATGACGAGCCGATTCCAACAAGACCCTGGTGAGGACCATTGGATCGCTGTCAAGAATATCCTTAAGTACTTAAGAAGGACTAAGGATGAGTTCTTGGTTTACGGTGGAACTGATGAAGAGCTATGTGTAAGGGGTTACACAGACGCTAGTTTCCAAACCGACCAAGACGACTTTAAATCGCAGTCTGGATATGTGTTTCTCCTGAACGGTGGCAGCGTGAGTTGGAAGAGTTCCAAGCAGAGCACGATTGCCGATTCTACAACGGAGTCCGAGTATATTGCAGCATCGGATGCGGCAAAGGAGGCTGTGTGGATCAGGAAGTTCATCTCCGAGCTTGGTGTGGTTCCGACCATAACTGATCCCATTACCCTGTATTGCGACAATAGTGGAGCTATTGCGCAAGCCAAGGAGCCACGGTCCCACCAGAGGACCAAACATATACTCAGACGTTTTCACCTCGTCAGAGAGATGATTGACATAGGTGATGTGAAGATTTGCAAAGTAGCAGGAGAGGATAATGTTGCTGATCCTCTAACAAAGCCGCTTGCAAGGGTCATACATGAGAGACATGTATCGTCAATGGGGATAAGACGCATTGATCAGTGTACCTAGGAGTAGGAACAGCTAGATTGATGATTGTACCCTAGTGCAAGTGGGAGTTTGATAGGAATTGTGCCCTAGGGCGAATCCTTTTCTGTATATGTTATGAACATATGGATTAATTTATAGAGATAAATTAATGGTTTTCACATTATTAGCATGTCCTAGACAACCCCATCCCTGAACAGCCTGCTGCCAATGCTCCAAGAGCTCAGAAGGATGCTTACGAGAAGCATCAGAGTGACTCTGTGGACGTTGCCTGTCTTATGCTCGTTACCATGGTTCCCGAGATTCAAAAGAACTTGGAGAACAAAGGGGCATATGAGACAATGTTTTATTTGCTTATGGTGATTTGCAAGATAATCATTACGTCTTAAAATTAGAACAACACCACGATAACAATATCTATAACGTTGATACCAAAAGGATCAAGATTAACGAATCAAATCCTACGTACCTGTGGCATTGTCGTTTAGGCCATATAAATGAGAAACGCCTAGAGAAGCTCCATAAAGATGGACTTCTAAGCTCATTTGATTTTGAATCATATGATGCTTGCGAATCTTGTTTACTTATTGGGAATGACAAAGGCGCCCTTCACTGGCCACAGTGAGAGAGCACTTGACTTATTGGGAATCATACATAGTGATGTATGTGGACCCATGAGTACTCAAGCTAGGGGTGGTTACTCATACTTCATAACGTTCACTGATGTCTTCAGTAGGTATGGCTATGTTTACCTAATGAAGCACAAGTCAGAGTCTTTTGAAATGTTCAAAAGATTTCAAAGTGAAGTAGAGAACCAACTTGGCAAGAAAATCGAAGCCTTTTGATCTGATCGAGGAGGCGAGTATTTGAGCCAAGAGTTTATTGATCATCTTAGAAGTTGTGGGATAGTCTTACGACTTACCCCTCCTGGAACTCCACAGTGGAATGGTGTTTCTGAGAGGAGGAATCGGACTTTATCAGATATGGTCCGATCTATGATGAGTCAGGTTGATCTTCCGCCATCCTTTTGTGGGCAAGCTCTAGAAACTGCTGCGTTCACACTTAACTGTGTTCCGTCTAAGGCTGTTGAGAAGACACCATATGAGATATGTGTTGGAGATTGTGCCCTAGGGCCAATCAATTTTATGTTAAATATGTTATGAACATATTATTAATTTATGGAAGATAAATTAATGTGTTGTCATATTATTAGCATGTTTACTATGATAACATCCATGATTAATCATGAGATGATTAATCTAAACTTGTCCCTGGTCGATTATTTTTGTGGGAACAAAAATGAACTAAGACCAGCATGACCTCGGTGCATGAGATGCACGCACTAGATACTGGGACGAGAGTCATGGTGCAATTACGTAAGGTGGTTACGAGTTGCTGGACTGACCCGGAGAGTCCTGCATGGGTATAGTCATCAGCTTGCCTCTCCTAGTACGCCTGTAGCGATGCCTTTGACCTGAGGTCAATCATTATTCCGGCGCTGCAGTTGTCAGTCTTTGGCTTAGTCTAACGCTGCCCGTAACAGGGTAGTTATACGGGCTGAGTACGGGTCTGGTTGATTGCATTGCTGTGGAATGTGGATTGGCCAAAATAGGATTTTGTCCCTCATTAGATGAGAGATATCTAACTGGCGCCCTCGATGAGTCTGTCCAGGAAAATGCGTGGCCAGACCAGTCCTAGTCCATGACCAAGATATCGTAGGACAATCGGATCTCTGACACGGAGGTACTGAGGTTAAGTCGTTTTAGTGAAAACGATAACTCACGTGTTTTGGGTAGTTGTGATGGCTTGCTAGAGTCCGCTCACAACTTGTAGGTCATGGGGATGCCCTGCTGCCAACTTCACGTGAGGCCTGCTGGGTCACACACGAGCAGGAACTGAACACCAATTGAAAAGGACACGAATTAGGGTTAATTCGTGGGTCACGCGAGTGACACGATTTAAGACACAGAGGAAATGTCTGGGACATTATGTCTTGTCTTAATTNAAGGATAATTGGGAGGGGTTAGGCGCCATCTTGGTGGGTCCCATTGGGAGATTTGATCTCTCAATTTGATTCTCCAATATTGCATTTTGAATTTAAATATAATATTAGAGTAATATTATAATTATAAATTCAAGACCTAAAATAATTATATTATCATAATATCTTTATTTTAGGAATATTTAAATCACCAAATTATCTCTCTATTTAAATGGGACAAGTCGACTTGCCCATTAAGCTAATGCTAAGAACCCTAGTTTGATTTTCCTCCTAAGAGTTAGAGAGAGAAAAATTCCTTTGCACACACACAAGAGAAAGTCGACTTTCTCTAAGAGTTAGAGAGAGATTTCGATTTTGCTCTATAATTAGGGTTTTGAGAGAAGAATAGGCAAGAAGGAATTCTTGTGGGGGGATTCTTCTAGCGCCACCTCAGTTGCTGATTCAAGAAGGAGTTCTTGAAGTCAGAGGTCTGTAGATTGGTCCTTGATTCTTTTGAGAAAAGAATTGGAGGCTAGCACCTCGGTGTTCGAGGAAACTGTTCGTGTGGATTACTGGCAGAGGGAGTACTCTGGGAGTGGACTCCGTGGAACTCGCCCCGTTCAACCATCGATTTGGAACTCTGAGGTATAACACTAACCAAAAGTTTTAAATTCTACTAGCGAATCCGTTCGGGAATCATAGGACCTAGGCGTTTTATTTTTAATTTTTATTTTGCTTCCACTGCCTTAGGCGCCTAGGATTCCCAACAATATGGACTGGGAAAAGGCCCAGTTTGTCTTACCTCAAGGTTTGTGGATGTGAAGTTTATGTTAAGCAACAACCTAATTAACGATAAACTGTCTCCCAAATCTCTAAAGTGTTTTTTTGTGGGATACCCCAAGGAAACAAGGGGGTATTATGTCTACTACCCATCTGACAACAAAGTGTTTGTAGTCAGAAATGGATTCTTTCTAGAAAAGGATTTTGTCTCCAAAAGAGACAGTGGGAGTAAGATAAATCTTGAAGAGGTTCAAGATCCACAAGACACTCTAGAGGCGCAGACGGAAACTAGAGAAGAGACACAAGACGTTGTGGAAGCTCCTCTAGTAGCACAAGGACCACGAAGGTCTAATAGAACACGTTCTCAACCTCAAAGATATGGATTTTTTATGACTGAGAACAAGGATGTGTTGCTCATGGAGCGTGGTGAGCCTACCACTTATCAAGAAGCTATTGTGGGTCCCAACTCTGAAAAATGGGTTGAAGCCATGAAGGCAGAGATGCAATCCATGTACGACAATAAGGTATGGACTTTAGTCGATCCACTTGAAGGTGTAAAAGCCATAGGGTGCAAGTGGATTTTCAAAGAGAAAACCGACATGGATGGCAACGTTAATGTCTTTAAAGCCATGCTAGTTGCAAAGGGGTTCACTCAACGTCATGGTATTGACTATGATGAAACGTTTTCCCCAGTTGCAATAGCCAAGTCCATTAGGATCCTCCTTGCCATAGCCGCATATTATGACTATGAGATATGGCAAACGGATGTCAAAACAACATTCCTTAATGGAAGGCTGCCCGAATATGTGTACATGACACAACCTGAGGGGATTGAAGCAGAGGTCCATTTATGGATTGAAGCAAGCATCCCGAAGTAGGAATCATCGTTTTGATGAGGTAGTCAAAGAGTTTGGCTTCTTGCAAAACCCTGATGAGCCTTGTGTTTACAAGAAGGTTAGTGGGAGCACGATTGTGTTCTTGGTGCTTTATGTCGATGAAATATTTCTTATTGGAAATGACGTTTCTACCTTGGAGATTGTGAAATCTTGGTTGGGAAAATCATTCTCGATGAAGGACTTAGGAGAAGTTGCTTACATTCTAGGCATCAAGATCTATAGAAATAAATCTCGAAGGCTTCTTGGATTAAGTCAGAGTACATACTTGGATAAGGTACTGAAACGATTCAGTATGCAGGATTCCAAGAAGGGATTCATACCGATGAATCATGGTTTAGGCCTGAGCAAGAATAAGTGTCCCAAGACACTTGATGAGCGAGGGCGCATGAGTGGCATCCCTTAAGCTGCGGCAATAGGATCCATCATGTATGCCATGTTGTGTACTCGACCAGATGTGTCATTTTCCCTGAGTATGACGAGCCGGTTCCAACAAGACCCTGGTGAGGATCATTGGACCGCTGTCAAAAACATCCTTAAGTACTTGAGAAGGACTAAGGATGAATTCTTGGTTTATGGTGGAACTAATGAAGAGCTATGTGTAATTGGTAACACAGATGCCAATTTTCAAACCAACCAAGATGATTTTAAATCGCAGTCTGGATAAGTGTTTCTCTTGAACGGTGACAGTGTGAGTTGGAAAAGTTCCAAGCAGAGCACGATTGCTGATTCTACAACGGAGGCTGAGTATATAGCAGCATCAGATGCAGCGAAGGAGACTGTATGGATTAGGAAGTTCATTGCTAAGCTTGGTGTGGTTACGACCATTACTGATCCTATAACCTTGTATTGTGACAATAATGGTGCTATTGCACAAGCCAAGGAGCCCCGGTCCCACCAAAGGACTAAACATATACTCAGACGTTATCACCTTGTGAGAGAGATGATTGACAGAGGTGATGTCAAGATATGTAAAGTAGCATGCGAGGATAATGTTGCCGATCCTCTTACGAAACCTCTTGCACGGGTCATACATGAACGCCATGTAACGTCGATGGGGATTAGACACATTGATCAATGTACCTAGTGTAGGAACAGTTGGATTAATGACTGTACCTAGTGCAAGTGGGAGTTTGATGGAGATTGTGCCCTAGCGCCAATCATTTTATAATAATGGACATATTCTTTGACTGATTTATGAATGATAAATTATGTCGTTATCATATTATTAGCATGTTTACTGTGATAACAATCCTTGATTAATTATGTGATAATTATTCTAAATTGTCCCTGGTCGATTATTCACGTGGGAACGTGAATGAACTAAGACCAGCATGACTTCGGTTTTTGGAGATACACGCATGCGATGCTTCTCGAGAGTCATGGTGCAATTATGTAAAGGGTTACAAGTTGCTGGACCGACCCGGAGAGTCCTGCATGGGTTTAATCATAAGCAGATAAGCTAGTCTCTCATGTACACCTGTCACGATGCCCTTAGACCTGAGGTCTTCATTATTACGGCGTTGTAGATGCTGAACTTTGGCCTAGTCCAACGTTGCCCGTAATAGTGTAGCCATACAGGCTAGGTACGGGTTTAGTTGTTTGCCGTGCTAAGGAATGTGGTTGACCAACAAGGAATTTTGTCCCTCATTAAGTTGAGAGATATTTGACTGGGCCCCTCGATGAGTTTGTCCAAGGAATTTGTGGCCACACAGGGTAATGGGATTAACTCAAGGAATCGAGAAAGTTATGGTTTTGATTACAAGGATGATTTTCCCATGCCTTATCCATGACCAAGATATCGTGTGACAATAGGGATTATGACAAGGTGGTACTAAGGTTAAGTCATTTATGTTAAAACGATAACTCACGTGTTTTGGGTAGTCGTGATGGCTTGCTAGAGTCCGCTCTCAACTTGTGAGTCGTGGAGATGGCTTGCTGCCAATTTCACATGAGGCCTGCTGGGTCACACATGAGCAGGATCAAGATACTGTTATGGGACACAAATTAGGGTTTAATTCGTGAGTCACTTTAGTGACGCAATTTAAGACATAGTTGAATGTCTTAGGACATGAAGTCTTCTCTTAAATAAAATCTACATTTGTGATATTTAAATTTGTTAGACAAGTTTAAATATATTAATTGTTAAATAGTTAATTTGATTAATATATTTACAATTGAATTCTTGTTTAAAATATTGGGGAATAATGAATTGACTAAGTCTCCTAAGAGTTAGGGTATTATTGATTTATTAAATTTTCTAATATTGAAAGATAACAAGAGGAGGGTGGCGCCTCATGTTGGGAAATCACAGAGGGAGCGCAGCGGAAGGAAATTAAAA
>QANZ01023366.1:845-71634 GCA_003254925.1 Chamaecrista fasciculata
GAGCGCCCGTGGTGGGTGAGGGAAGAGGACGGACGTCCGGTATTTCCAGTGGCGTGGTCGGACGCCATCACGGGGACTAGCCCTATTAAGAGAGGGCATTTGAGCGAGGAGGAGCGGCGGACGGATAGGCTGCTAACCTCGTTTTACAAAAACTATGAACAGACATGTAATATTTTAACTAACACTAACATTTACATTCTTTTTGCATGTGTTTTGGATGGTTTGTTCTGCGTCTAACGAGTGTTATTGGTTTGCAGCAATGAAAGAGGCGCAGAGGAGGCCGGGAAGCCAGGGCGCCGGAAGCTCGGGCGCGGGTGGCCGGACGGAGAGGGGTGGGGAGCCGGGGAGGGCTCAGGGAAGGCCTCAAGGGGGGATGAGGGCGCCACCGGTCGCGCCAGGCGGGAGGCCAAGGGGTTCGGGCCCTTCGTCTCGCGTTACCTCCACTTCTGGGGGCGTGGGGCAGGCGTCGGCGAGCCCCTCGAGGAGGAGAGCCGGACCACCAGTGTTGGCCCCTGGTGGGATGAGACAGGCGGGGGGCCCGTCGGAGAGGAGGAGGCCGGACGGGAGGGAGAAGGGACCAGCGGAGGAGGAGCCGCCATCGAAGAGGGCGCGTGTGGCCAGCGCGGGGGATCCTGGGTTGTTCATCCACTGGGATGACGAAGAGCTGGATCGGTTCATCAAGGTGAGCCATCCAGATGGCGACGGGCCACGCAACCCGCGGATGGAAATGCCGGACGCCCGGCGAGTCAATGAGGATGGGGAAGCTGAGTTCCCCTATCTACCGGCGCGCCCATTCAGCGGGCGGTTCTCAGGGATAGCTTCCGTCCAATCCCTCTACTCCAACGGTACCTACGAGTGGCATGACACTCTGGTAGCTGATGCCTACAAGCGCCCGCCGGCCGATTATGCGGCGCAATTCGGCGTGATGGCGTCTGTGGCTAGTCACACGGCGCAGACGCTGTCCCACAACCTGGCCAAGGAGGTGGCCCGCCTGAGAGAGGAGGCTAGGGCGAATGGCAGGGCTGAGCAGCTAAAAGCACTGGAAGCTGCCAGGGATAAGGCACAGGAGGAAGCTATGGCCGGGCGGGCCCAGGTGAAGAAGCTGGAGGAGGAGAAGAAGAAGGAGAGAGAGAGAAGGAAGAAGGTGGAGCAAGAGGCGGGTCTGCAGCGAGGGGAGGCTGCGGCCGCCAAAGCAGAGCTGGAGGCGTACCGGGCGGGGGAGGCCCAGAGATTAGAGCGCGCGCGCCGAGACGAACGCCGACAGTGGTATTGGTTTTATATCCAAGCCACATCGCGAGGGTTCGAGAACTGCAGGAAGCAGCTGGCCTTCTTGAACCCAGGGCAAAATGAGGCGGGCATTGATTACACCTTTGAGGTGCTGCCCAACGGCCAAGGCGGGGAGGAAATCCGTATGCGCGCGGATGATGACGAGCCCGGGACGCCAATGCCCGATCTGCCGGAAGATTGGACCATCCACGCGCTGGAGGTTCAGGAAGGGCGGTCCCCTCTTAGGCCAGGGGATGAAGGTTATGTGCCCCCGGCGGACGTCCAGAGTACCGCAGGCAATGAGGCAGACATCGAGCAAATGCTGATCGTCCCGGACAGTGGGGGTGCGGAGGGCAGCGGCGATCATGCTCCAGGAGATGGCGGGCCGGTGATTCTGGACGATTAGAGCGTCCATTAGCTGTAATCTCGGGGGTGTTCCCCGTTTTGAAATTTTTGGGCGTGTGTGCCCTTCTTTTTTCTTTCGTTAATTTGTATGGGGTGTGTGCCCCTTTTGAACGAATTTGTTGGCCAGTGAGGCCTTGATTAATGCAGGCCATTAGGCCATTTATTTTATTATTGCTGTGGTGATTATAACTGTTGTTATTTCATATCTGTTGTGTTTGATATTTGCGCAAGTGTATGTATGTGGGTGTGTGTCCGCCCAACTGAGTTGGCGACCGGACTTTGGGCTAGCCAGCCAAGAGGTAAGGGACCAGCATGGCGTATGAGCAACTTCTCGGCTCATGGGCGCGCGGGGCGCCAGAAAGAAAGCGTATGGAGGCGTCCCTCCAGCCTTCGAGCTCTTCTTTGGAGCGAAATTACGTGTAGTGAGACGTTGTGAGTTAGGCTGTGCCTAAGCGAGAGTAATTGAAACAAACGCGAATGTAAATGAATCGAATAAATTCAAGAGAATGCCATAGTAATATTGATGAAATATATTGGCGGTCGTTACATAAAGTAAGTAATTGCAACATGTAAAAGCGTACAAGAGATTACATAAATGTGAAAATACATAAATGAAATCAAAGCGTGATATTGTTGACCGTGCGGTCGAGATACTTTCTGAGGCTCGCGACATTCCATGTATTAGGCAGACGGCGGCCGTCCAAAGTGGAGAGCACGTACGCGCCACCAGGGATAACTCTGGTGACCCGGTATGGTCCTTCCCAGTTGGGATGGAGCTTGCCGTGCGAGCGGTTCAGGCGGTCGTTGGCCACATCGCGAAGAACGAGGTCGCCAACGCCAAAGGATCGGTGTCTGACCCTTTTATTGAAATACTTAGCCATGCGCTCTTTGTAGGCGGCCTGGCGGATGCTGGCGATTTCTCGTACCTCCTCGAGTTCGTCTAGAGCTATTGCTCGACAGCCTCGGTTTGCCTCCTCATTGTAGTATAAGACCCTGTCGGAGAGAAAGGCGGTCTCGGCTGGAATCATGGCGGGCGACCCGTACGTGAGGGTGTAAGGTGCCTCGCCTGTGGATTCTTGAGGGGTGATTCGGTAAGACCAGAGGACGGTTGGGAGTTCGTCCGCCCAACGGCCTTTGGCGTTGTCGAGTCTGCGCTTCAGCCCATTTAAAATGATGCGGTTGGCGAGCTCGGTTTGGCCGTTGGTCGAGGGGTGCTCGACTGAAGTGTTACCGAGGGAGATGTCATACTGGGCGCAGAAATCGCGGAAGGATTCACTGATGAATTGGCGGCCGTTGTCGCTGATGATTCGCTGCGGGACGCCAAAGCGTGACAGTATGTTCTGCAAGACGAATGTTTTCATCTGGGCAGAGCTGATCGATTTTACTGGTTCAGCCTCGATCCACTTTGTGAAAAGGTCGATCGCGACGATGAGGAACCGGCGTTGGCCTGTGGCGGTCGGAAACGGCCCGAGGATGTCAATCCCCCATACGTCAAATGGCCAAGGGGATTCCATTGGGCGCATGTCTTCGCCCGGAATATGGATGCGATTGGCGTGCTCCTGGCACTTTTGACAAGTTTTTACCAGTGCCGTGGCATCTCGTATGATCGTGGGCCAGTAGTACCCCGAAATGAGCACTTTGCGCTTGAGGGTGGGCGCCGCTTGGTGTGAACCACAGAGCCCTTCGTGGAGCTCCTCGAGGATTAGGCGGGCGTCGTTTGGACCTACGCATCTGAGGCAGGGCATGGAGTGACCTCGCCGATAAAGATCATTTCCCCAGAGGAAGTAGTGCGCAGCCCGGCGTACCACCTTTCGAGCCTCACTTCTGTCTGCCGGGAGGGTGCCATCCCGGATGTAGCACATGATGGGCGTTCGCCAATCAGCCGTTGTTGAGATGGCAAGGACCATGGGGCCCTCGATTGATGGGCGTTCTAAGGTGGTGCGGATGATGGAGGAGCGACTCCGAGCATCTGGCTTGGAGGCCAGTTTGGCTAAGGCGTCCGCCCTAGTGTTCTTAGAGCGCAAGATGTGTGAGAACTGGGCGGCCCGGATGTGATGGCGCAGGATGTACCTTGCTTTTTCCACGTACTTGAGGATGGTGGGCTCCTTGGCCTCGAAGTCTCCCTTCATGTGACCAACCACCAGCTGGGAGTCGCTGTAGACGTGGATGTCCTGGGCGCCCATGCCCACGGCGAGCTCGAGGGCTGCGATGAGCGCCTCGTATTCGGCCTGATTGTTCGTGGCCTGGAAGCGTATGTCGATGGCCTGTTCAATACTGTAACCATCGGGGGATTCAACAATCACGCCCGCGCCACGGAGCTTGGCGGATGAGGCCCCATCGATGTAGAGGTTCCACACGATGGGGGTAGGATTGGCGGGCGTCATCTCGGCGACAAAGTCAGCCAAAGCCTGGCCTTTGATGGCGCGTCGTGGCTCGAAAGTCAGGCCGAATTCGGAGAGCTCAATCGACCAATTGACCAGGCGGCCGGCAATGTCGGGCTGGTGAATGATCTGCCTCATAGGGCGATCGGTGCGAACGATGATCACATACTGTTGGTAATACGGTCGCAGCTTCCTTGTGGAAACAAGGAGGGCGTACACGAGCTTTTCGAGTAGGTGATATCGTGTCTCGGCGCCCGTGAGGACTTTGCTTGAAAAGTAAATGGGGCGCTGCTCATCCTTTTCCTCGATGATCAGGACGGAGCTGACTGCCACATCAGTTGCCGCCAAGTAAACGTAGATAGGCTTGCCAGGCGAAGGGGTGGTGAGGATAGGCGGCCTGCTCAGGTACGCCTTCAATTGCTGGAACGCTTCTTCACATTCAGCCGTCCATGTGAAGTTCTTCCCTCCTTTAAGAGTTTTAAAGAAGGGTAAGCACCGGTCGCCCGATCTTGCCAAGAAGCGGTGGAGCGCCGCTATGCGCCCGTTGAGGCGTTGTACCTCCTTTAACGTCTTTGGGGACGCCATGTCAATGATGGCCTGGCACTGGTCCGGGTTGGCCTCTATCCCACGTTGGGAGATCATGAAGCCTAAGAACTTGCCCCCGGCGACCCCGAAAGCGCACTTGGCGGGGTTGAGCCTCAATCGGTAGTGGCGGAGGATCTGGAAGATCTCCTGTAGGTCAACGAGGTGGTCGCCACCAGCCTTCGTCTTGACGACCATGTCGTCAACGTAGACCTCGATGTTTTTCCCGATGTTGTCTTGGAAGAACCTGTCCATCATACGTTGGTACGTGGCGCCCGCGTTCTTCAGGCCGAAGGGCATGACGTTGTAACAGTAGATGCCCTGTTCAGTGATAAAGGCCGTCTTGTCGACGTCCTTGGGATTCATCTTGATCTGATTGTATCCCGAAAAAGCATCAAGGAAGCTCAAGGTGGCGTACCCACAGGTGTTGTCCACCAACTTATCGATGCTGGGGAGTGGGTGAAGGTCCTTGGGGGTCGCCTTGTTAAGGTCTGTGAAGTCCACACACATCCGCCATTTGCCGTTGGGCTTGGGGACAAGGACGACGTTGGACAGCCAGGTGGGGTACTTGGTTTCCCGAATGAACCCGGCCGCCAGCAATTTGTTCACTTCTTCTTTGGCGGCAAGCTGCCGCTCTAGCCCCAGGACGCGTTTCTTCTGAAAGATTCCCGGGCGGTCATCAACATCGAGAGAGTGCATGACCAACTGGGGGTCGACGCCGGGCATGTCCGACGCAGACCATGCGAAAATGTCGCCGTTGGCGAGCAGAAAGTCAGATAGCCTGGCTTGTTCTTGAGCGGGTAAATCCGCAGAGATGCTCACTGTTCTCTCCGGGTGCCCGGGGAAGTGAATTTGGACGAGTGTGTCCGAAGGTTTGGGGCGTGCGCCCTCGACCTAGTACGACAGATAAAATGCGTATAAGTAAAGAGATGTAGTGGAAAATGAGTTCATTGAATAAATGATTTCATTAATCTGATAAAATGGGCGTCCGCCATGTGTAGGTCGGAGCGTACAATTAGAATGACATAAGGGGGGCCTTAAGCATTTTGTAGGAAAGGGAAATAAACATAGACATGAAAATGAAAAACAACTAATCTTAAGGCCGGGCGGCTAATCCACCCACTAGAAGTAGTTGCTAAGTGAAGGAGCGTCAGCCACTGGTGTGGGATACCTCGTCGCGGAGGTCTGTGATCTCTGACGTGCCCATGTCTGTGTCCTCCCCGGCGGGCTCCGGGGGAGGGGAGTCTGGAACCCCTTCCATTAGTCGGCGGGTCTGATACCCGGGATCGATCATCACGCGAGCCAGGCTTGTGGCATAGCAGCGGCGACCTTCGAGTTGATCTCCCCTTATACTCGCAGTTCCCCAACGTGTAGGGAATTTCATGAGTAGGTGGGCAGTGGAGATCACTGCTCTGAAAGCGTTGAGACTGGAGCGCCCGAGGATTGCGTTGTATGCTGAAGGAGCGGCTACAACGATGAAGCTGGCGTATGTAGCTGCGGTCCTCGGCGGGTCGCCATCACCCTCGAGGGTGAGCTTGGTTTCGAGTACCCCTTCGGCGGGCGTCCTTGTCCCAGCGAAGCCAATCAGAGGCTCGTTGAAAGGCTTCAGGGCGCTCAGCGGGATGCCCAGGTGCTCGAAGGCGTGAAAGTAGAGGATGTCTGAGGAGGATCCTTGATCTACCAGCACGCGCCGTACGTCGATCTCGCCTATGCGCGCCGTTATAACCATAGGCTCATCATACTCCACGGGCTTGAGCTCGTCGTGGGTGAAAGTGATAGGCGCGTGGATGTCTTCGTGCGAGCGCTTGACGCTCGTATAATGCATGCACATGATGGAGCGCATGATTTGCTTTCGGCTGTGGGGGGTCTTGTGCATGTGTATTCCCCCAGAGATGGTGTTCACGACGTTGCGGACGGGCGCCTCAGAATGCTTCGAGCCGCCACTTCCGCCCTCAGCGACCTTCCTGTTCTTCTGATGGGAGGCGTCCCCATCAGACTCCGGCCGCTTTTTCTGTTTGTACTCGGCCAGATGGCCGTCTCGGATTAGCTGCTCGATTGCATCCTTCAGAGAGATGCACTCATCTGTAGTGTGGCCATAGCCGTTGTGATAACGGCAATGTTTGCTTGTGTCCCGTGGGCGGCCGGTCTTTACCGGGAGGGGCCGGGCTACCGGAAAGAACTCAAGGGATCCGCAGGCGCGCAGGATCTCTGACCTGGAGACGGTCAGGATGTGGTATGTCGGGAACTTGCCCGTGAAGGGCGTGCGCTGGGCCCCTGGGGAAGAGTTGGAAGAGCGGTCGTGCCTCTTCCATCTCCCATTGCCATTCCCATTGGCGGGCTGAGCTCGGGTGCTTGTCTGGGCGTTCTGCATATCCTTCAGCTTGCTGAAGCGACTTTTGGAGGCAACCTGGTTGTCCTCCTTCAGAATGAAATCCCGAACCTGTTTCAACAGCGCGTCCAGGGTTTTGGGGTTGGCGAGCGCCAACTCGTTTGACACGTTGCCCGGGCGTAAGCCCTGCTTGAAAGCGTGGATGGCCACGCTGTCCTCTAAGTCCTCCACCTCGTGGCAGCGCTCGGAGAAGCGCTTAAGGAAATCCCGGAGGCTCTCGCTGGAGCCCTGAATAAGGTCTGCCATGACCGTGGAGGGTTTCTTGTACACGATACTGGTGGCGAAGCGCTTTAGGAAGGCGGCCTCCAGCTCATCGAAGTTATGGATGGAGTAATCCGGTAGGCGGGCGTACCAGTGAAGTCCCTCTGGACCAAGAGTGGTAGGAAAGAGCTTGCACTTCTTCCCTTCAGTGAGTGATGCCAGTTGGACGTTTGCATGGAACGCCTTCAAGTGCAGATTTGGGTCTGCAGTTGGCTCGTAGGGTACCATCTTCACGGGCATCTTGAAGCCCTGAGGTACGATATCGCGCTGGATGGATACGGCGAACGGTCCCTTCTGGGGGATGAAGGTGCCCGGCTCGTCTTCGAAACCAGCAGCAGGTGCGTTTTCTTGGGCCGAGGCGGCCGTGGTGTTACGGCGGCCGGGGTTCGACCCCTGGGGAGTGCTGTGAACCGACAGGCTCTGGAATTCACGACGTAGGGATTCTGTCTGTTCCCTCATCATGCTGCGAAATACTGCCATAATGTCCATGGCCTGGAAAGTCTGGCCCGTCGCGCCCATATCGGCTGGTGGTGCAACCCGAGAGGGCGCTCCCTCGTCTCGATGTTCCTCTTGTTCCTGATTCTCCTGGGAGCCTAGGGCGTGCTCCTGGGAATCAGAGGGTTCGTCCAAGAGCTGATCGCGAGGAGAGTCGCTGTGAGCCATAGAAAAGTGGAAATCACCTAGTTCAACAAGGTAAACGTGGGTGAGTTAGCTTTTGTAAAGAAAAAAGCAACAGAGGGCGGGCGTGAGAGCCCGTAAAGTTCAGCAGGTGAGGAGGTGAAAGTCCCCACAGACGGCGCCAATGATAAACTGGAAAATGACTGGCACTTACCTAGTTCACCGGAGAGGGCTGCGAGAGCCAAGACTTGAGCAAAGACCTGCAAAAGCTTCACAGGGGGGCCCTGCGAAGTGTACTCCGACGCTCAAGTTAGTAAGAGAGTGATAGGAGAGTAAGAGAATTTTAGAGTGTAAGAAGTAGCTAACCTTGAACTGGTGAAATGGGCTCTATTTATAGAGCAGGGAGGAGAAAGGTGGTCAGCGTGCGGGGCGGACCACGTACTAGACACGATCTCCACCAGCGAAGATGGTGGAGACCGAGATTTGCGGAGCAAGGCAATCGTGGGAGATTGCGTGTTGTGCCGCTAGGCGGGCGCCTAGAAACTGGAGATCGTGGGTCAGTAACCCACGATCTTTCGTAACGTGGATTGCGGAGCAGGGTGATCGTGGGTGGCCACGTGTCATTTGGGGGACGGGCGCCATGACCCAGGATGGATCATGAGCGCCCCTAAGTGTGTTTAGGGCGCCCAATTGGCTCGAGGGCGCTTCGCGAGGGCTGTTTAGGCGTACGCCCAAATAGTGATGTATCAACTCCTATAACATTTTATGTCTCGAATTTGGTCCTGTAGCTTTGCTCCAGGTCCCAAACCAGTCCTATATTTATTTTTATCTCAGTTTTGGTCCCATATGTTTTGAAAACCTCCCACCGTTAGTCCTTCGTCTATTTTAAATTACAGTTTAGTCCTGAAAACTTCAAGTCCCTTTAACTTTAGTCTCTGACTATCAAAATGAAAGTGAAAGAGCATCCCTGAAGATTTTCAAACCTTACATCTTGGTCCCTAATCAATAGAAATGCAAAAAAAAAAAAAACAAATTAAAAGAAAATGATAGAGGGACAAAACTGAAAACGCAAAAAATTTAAAACCCACCGGAAAACGTAGGGAAATCGCCGAGAAAGTCAAAAACTCATCCAAAACCCCAATTCTCACTGAAATCTCACTCAAATAATCACTCTCAAAAGCTTTAAGAAAGAATTTTCGAAAATCCAAACTTTTGAGGAGGGAGGTGATAGAAGACACCAAACCGAAGCTGGACATTTTGGTGGCAGTTGATGATGTTGTTGTCGGCAGCCCCCATGGATGTGAAGCTTGAGAAGAAGAAGAAGAAGGAGGAGGTAGCATCTGTGTTTTTTTTTTTGTTTTTATTCTTTTACTTTGGTGTGAAACCCACTAAAGTTCTCATTTATTTACATTTCTTACATTTTGATCCTATTATAAAAGGAAAAAAACTTTAATGTAAAAAATTAAAACTTTTTGTCGATGAAAATTAATTTTTTTCTCTCTTTTTTAATGGAAAAAGTGGATGGAAACTAGTCAAGGACTAATAGTAGAACTTTTAAAAAATTTGAGGGACTAAAACAAAACTTTGAGCAATTTAAGGGACTAAAATATGACTTTAGCCTTTTCAAAATGGGCTGAAGTGGCATTTAACGGTGAATTTGGATGGAAAGTTAACAGAAGGGTGTTAATTGCTCAAAATTAAAAACTAAGGGCCCTCTTTGCACAATTTTAAAACTCTATGTGCACCTAACCTAAAACTTAGGGGTGTATTTGTGCATTTTAGAAAAAAAAAAAAAAAAGAGTACGCACATTAATATAGTGATATAAATACGCATGCATGATTCATGAACCAAGAGGTTTAATTAATTGTTTTAGCTTGTCCTATTTGTATAGTATTACGGTCTTAATTAGCCCCCAACATTTCAATAAATTTAAGGGTAAATTACAAAATAGGGTCCTGTGGTTTGGTCCTGTTTCAGATAGGGTACATGTGGTTTGAAAAGTTTCAAATTGGGGCCTGAGGTTAACTCCGTTTGCAAAATAGGGTCTAGGTGGTTTTGACCGTCAAAAAACTAACGGTGCACGTGATAATTTGCCTAACAATCTCAGGGTCTTTAGTTAAAATACTATTTTAAGACCCTAACTATTTTTAACTAACGCAAAAATAGTATTTTAAAATAGTATTTTAACATGACGACATAAGAAATAGGGATTCAAACGCAAAAAAATTAATAGTTAGGGTCTTAAAATAGTATTTTAACTAAAGACCCTGAGATTGTTAGGCAAATTATCACGTGCACCGTTAGTTTTTTGACGGTCAAAACCACCTAGACCCTATTTTGCAAACAGAGTTAACCTCAGGCCCCAATTTGAAACTTTTCAAACCACATGTACCCTATCTGAAACAGGGCCAAACCACAGGACCCTATTTTGTAATTTACCCTAAATTTAAAGCAAAAATACTATGGCAGAAAAAAAAAAGCAAAAATACTTTTAGTATCTCCAAAGTTTTTATTTTTTCTATTGTACCCTCAAAGTATGAGATCGGTTTCAGTTATATCCCTAAAAATTTTTTGAGATAATTATACTCCCAATCTTTTCTTTTTCTATCAATTATACCCCAAATCTTTTATTTTCTGTGTAATTTTAACCCCAAATTGGGAGGTATTTGGGAGTATAATTGACTCAAATGTGAAACATTAAGGGTATAATTGACTAAAAAAACTTTGGGGATATAACTGAAACTGACCTCATGCTTTGACAATACAATTAACGCAAAAAAACTTTAGGGTACTACTAAAAATGATCACATACTTTGAGGGTACCAATAGTACTTTTGCGATATAAATAATTAAGAAGCTAATGATTTCAAAAAGCCAAAAGCCCCACCTAATTCTAATTCTTTATTATCACCACCAGTATTATCACCATCATCACCATCATTATTATTATCCTATGTGTTTATTTTTGTGCATTAAGGTCTTTTTATTGTTATAATATGATCAAAATGTAAGAAAACATAAATAAATTGGGGTTTTAATCGATTTCTCTGAAAAAAAAAAAAAAAAGAACAACTCGGACAATTTTCTTAAAACTTCTTGTTCTTCTTCTACTGTCAAATTTCCGCCATGGACACCGGGGAAAACGTGAGAACCATCGGAGAGAAAAAGAAGACATCTTTGATTTGAGGGGAGATTGTGATCTCTCTCTCTCCTTTCTTTATAAATTTTTTGGGCGAAGGCTTCATCTCTCGAGACCCATGGCCATGGACAACAATAAAAAGTGTGGAGATGTCTATCACAATCCATCGCCATGGATGCTGGTGAAATTGTGTGGGGATCTTGCTTTTATGCAATATTGATGACCAAGTAATGTATTACGATTTGTACCACGGTCATGCGCAAAATTATGGGCTAAAAGTGCTATTTTGTAGTCTTTTATTATATATTCAGATGAGATACCGGAATATCTCTTATTTTGTGCTTGAACGAAATTTGCTTTAACAACTAGCTCCTTTCCTTTTGCAATTTGAATTGTCCTCCGATTGGTGTCCTCAATAATAATATGAGTGATAAGGTCCGTCAGAGACAACTGCTTTTGTTTATGCTTTAACTGCTGCTTGTAATCGTTCCATGAATCAGGTAACTTTTCAATTAGAACCCCAGCAACAAATTCGTCCGGCAAATTAATCTTCTCTGCACGAAGTTCCTCCAAGAGCCTATGATATTCGTTAATTTGTGACTTGATATCTTTTCCTTCCACCATTTCCCATTTGTAGTAATTTGCTACTACAAATTTCTGTTTACTTGCATCCTCCGCCGTGTATTTGAGAATTAAAGATTCCCAAATTTTATTTGCTTCCTTGTAGACACTGTAGACATCGAACAACTCGTTGGATAGAGTAGAAATCAAAGTGTGTCTACATACCTTATTTGCTTGAATCCAACTATCCTTCGTTGCTTGAGTGGCGTCAGCAGCAGGTTCAGAATCGGTAAGAGCACCAGCCACACCGTACATATCAAGAACAGAATAAACACGTTCTTGCCAACGTCGGAAAAAAGAACCATCAAAAACCTCAATCTTTGAGACGTCAGGAAATGGCCTCGGCATAGGTAGCGGCATCGCCGTCAGACTGTTGGTAGCAGGAACGTCCTTAGAGACAGAGGCATTGGGGTTGGTATTTTCGTTAGTCATGATAATAATATCTCTTAAGATTGTTGGGGATTTCTCACGATAATTTCGAGTCGCGTCTCTAGGACACTGTCCTGAAGAGATATTCCGGTATCCCATTGATTAGAAACCGGCACTCTCACAGGATTAAACGAAATCTTCCTCAATGTCACACAGAGAGGGATACAGAATAGCAGAAGAAAAGTTAGAGACTCTGATACAAAAGAGAGAGGCTGCTAATTCTTTAGAAACTAGGGTTCTCATGTATATATAATAGGTCTAATAAATATTTATTTAATTATAATAATTAATAAAATATTTATTAATTATAATAATAAATAAAATAATATAACAAAAATAACCTCAACCCTCATACCTCTTTTGTGTAGGCAATGTGGACTTATTTTACACACTCAATATTAGACTTAGGTCCAACAATTTTGTAGTCTTTTATTATATATTCTATTGAAAGGTGTTGCTCAATCATTCAGTTAGTGGTTTCAGGCCATGTATTACAGCAAAAGACAATCAAACAAGCATAACCGAAGGTTGAATCAGTTGAATTAAGTGAAGTCAAGCTTGCTGAGTTTGTGTCGTCACATTGAGCCGACGGCGTAAGTAGTGGATTCGTCAGCATGACGTCAACAAAACTTAGATAAGACAGATTTGATTTGAGCTCGAATTTGAACTGTTGTAATTAATATAACGGCGGCACACCTAACAAATATTCAAAATAAGGAGTTTACACTATTTAGGCCTTGTTGGGAATTATAGGCGCCTAACGCAGCGGAAGCAAATATAAAATTAAAAACAAAACACGCAGGTCCTAAAATTCCCGAACGGATCCGCTAGTAGAATTTAAAACCTGTTAAGATAGTGGTATACCTCACGAGTTTCAATCCTCTGGTTGTACAAGGCGTGTCCAAGGAGCCTACTCCCAACGTTCTCCCTCTGCCAGTAATCCACACGAACAGTTTCTTCGGGCACCAAGGTGCTAGCCTTCAGTTCTTTTCTCCAAAAGAACCAGGGACCAATCTACAGTGTATTTGAACTCAAGAACTCCTTCTTGATTCAAACTCCAAAAGTGGCGCAATGGAGAATTCCCCACAAGAACTCCTTCTTGTCTTTCCTTCTCTCACAAACCCTAATTTTTGGCAACCACAAATCGAATTGCCTAACTCTTAGGCCAAGTCGATTTTACCCTCTCAACTCTTGAGAACCAAAAATTTCCTCACTTGGAACCTAGGGTTTTGAAGGAGGCGATTTTATCTCTCTCAACAAGGAGGATCAAATTGCACTAATGAACTCTCGCATATATTAGCACTAGGCGCCTAGCCCTAGGCTACATATATATATAATTATATTTAGAGCATTATTATAATAATATGACTTTCATGAATTGAATTTCAAATTATAATATTATCATAATATTAAATTTAAATCCAAATCGTAATCTTAGGGAATCAATTTGAAGATCAAATCTTCCTTGGGACCCACCTAAGCATGGCACCATATTGCTCTAAAATTCTTTGGAATTTTATAAATCAAAAACCTTCCTAACTCTTAGGAAGTCATGATTCTCCAAAGATCCTGATTTGAGATCTCATCAAATCTTTTGAATTCAAATCTTTTGATATCTCCATCAAATCTTTTGAATTCAAATTATTATTTAAATTAATAAAACAATTTTATTAACCTAAATATCATAAAAGAGGCGCCACCCTCATGCCAATATTAGGGAATTTTATAATTCAATAATTTCCTAACTCTTAGGAACCTTATCTGAATTATTTTTCCTTAATATTTTAATTGTAAATAATTAATCCACATTAATTATTTAACAATTATTATATTTAAATTTGTCTCACAAATTTAAATACTTCACAACTGTAGATCAATTAAGACAAGACATAATGTCCCAGACATTTCCTCTGTGTCTTAAATCGTGCCACCGGAGTGACCCACGAATTAACCCTAATTCGTGTCCCTTTTAAACGGTGTCCTGTTCCTGCTCGTGTGTGACCCAGCAGGCCCCACGTGAAGTTGGCAGTAAGTCATCTCCATGACCTACAAGTCGTGAGCGGACTCTAGCAAGCCATCACGACTACCCAAAACACGTGAGTTATCGTTTTTACCAAAACCGACTTAACCTTAGTACCACCTTGTCAAAGACCCTATTGTCACACGATATCTTGGTCATGGATTAGGCACAGGAAAGTCATCCATAATCCAAACCTGAACTTTCTCGATTCCCTGAGTAAGTCCCAAATCCCAGCGTGGCCACGCATTTCCTGGACAGACTCATCGAGGGTGCCAGTTAGATATCTCTCATTTAACGAGGGACAAAATCCCATCTTGGCCAATCCACATTCCTCAGCACGGCAATCAACCAGACCCGTACTTAGCCCTTATGGCTACCATGTTACGGGCAACGTTAGACTAAGCCAAAGTCTGACAACTGCAACCCGGAATAATGATGACCTCAGGTCGAAGGCGTCGTGACATATGTACAGGAGAGGCAAGCTGATGACTAAACCCATGCAGGACTCTCTGGGTCATGTCCAGCAACTCGTAACCCCTTACGTAATTGCACCATGACTCTCGTACCAGCATCTAGTGCATGCATCTCTATGCACCGAGGTCATGCTGGTCTTAGTTCATTTCAAGTTCCCACTTGAATGAGCGACCAGAAACAGTTTAGATTAATTATCTCATAATTAATCACGGACTGTTATCATAGTAAACATGCTAATAATATGATAACCATTAATTTATCTCCATAAATTAATTGATATGTTCACAACATATTTATAAAATGATTGGTCCTAGGGCACAATCTCCAACAGGCCTCACATTTCATAATTGCTTATAAATAGATCACGTCATTCCTCACCTCAGAACATCCCAATAAGCATAGTTATGATCTCTTGTAGCAGTTAGAGCACTCATATTTCAAGGTTGCTCTGTCGAGAGTATGAGTAATTCTTCAAATACATGAGGAAGATTCTGACAATATGGCTAGAGTTCATCATTCTTCATGAAGGAGTTTCTGGTTTGGTTATGTATTTTTTATTTATGTTTCAATTTGTTTATAGGTTTATGAATTAATTGATTATATATGACATTTTAGTTCTTGTTTTGATGTTTCCATACTATTTATTAATTTGATTTGTAATTAGATTCGATTGATCTTTACATTAACCAATTGAGAAATTAGTACTCATTTTTTCCAGTTTATTATCGAGTTATCTATCCTAATCCTACTTTGTCTCCATTGCTTATTATGATTGTTTTCATGGTTGATAATTTCACTTCTTATAAATAGAATGAGTTGCACCAAGTTTATGATCTAGTATCTATGCCAATAGCTAGTACACTTTTGAATGCGGTATTTCCATGAATTTGAATATTATTTATGATTATTTGTTATTAAAAACAAAACAAAAGAAAAAGATAAATAACAGAAACAAAAAAAAAATACAATTCAAATGCATTTTTTATCTCTATAACACAATATATCTTAAATTGAATTTGTTTTCAATAGACACTGAGACTACATCAAATCATCTCAACATGATAGCTCGATTCAATAGTTAGTACATATAAAATCAACTTTTTAGACTTATTAAAAAAATGAGTACATACATTAATATAGTGATATAGATACCCATGCATGCTTCATGAACCAAGAGGTCCAATTAATTATTTTAGCTTGTCCTATTTGTATAGTAGTATTAGGGCCTTAATTAGCCCCCAACATTTCAATAAATATAAATAATCAAGAAGCTAACGATTTCAAAAAACCAAAAGCCCCACCTGATTCTGATTCTTTATTATCACCATCATTATTATCCTCTGTGTTTTTGTTGAGAGTGGTTTGACCACTTTGTTTTTCGATGGGGAAGTTGATGTTTCCATAGGGAGTGTCCACATCAATGCTTCCCTTCATAGTGTAGTCAGTGCCTTTGCCTCGTATGATGTCCCATATGGCAGAGCCAAGATCCTTAGGCCTAAAGGTTATAGGGATGGCAATGCTACTAACACCATTCTTGTCAACCTTATTAGTTACACTCTTGAATTCAGCACCACCTATGTTCTCATCACCAAGCCACACCTCCAACTGTAGTGCACTTATGTTAAACTCAAACTCATTTGTGTTCTCCAGCTTTAAGTTCACAACTGCCACTGTCTCCTCAAATGAAAACCTGACAAGGAAGGAAATATATAATTACTACAAGGGTTTTGGTTAAATATGGTTAAAGAAAACATATAAACTACTCCCTAAAAGCCAAAACGAGCTAACAATTCGATTTATGAAAGTCTAGTTTACATTCTTTTTAAGGTCAAAAACTTATTTTGCTCCCTAATGTTTACTCTAAGTTCTGTTTGGGTTCCTAATATTTTCTTTGTTCCATTTTGGTCCTTAATGTTTATGAAAAGTTTGATCATTGGTCCCTAACTATTGAATATGGTCATATCTCTTTCACTTGAAACTTGAATGCGATTAAATCAGAGCTATGAGTTAAATTTGACGAGTTATTTCTTTGCCTAGTTGGAGTCATTGGCAAACAAAGTCAAATTGAGCATGAAATTGGGCTCGCAAATGAGCAGCTTGTTTCATGAATTTGGTCATATCTCTTGTTTCAAAAACGAATGCAACAAAATAGGAGCTACAATTTACTCTTGACAAGTTTTTTCCTTGTCTAATTGGGACTATTGACAAAAAAGGTCAAATAGTAAATTGAAAGTTAATATTGATGTTTTGATCAAACTCACATTCAAAGTACTACGTGTCCTTAATTATTTGCCAACAGCCCCGACTGAATAGATAAAAGGACTCGCCAAGAGTAATTTGTAATTTCGTTTTCGTTGCATTTGGACTTGAAACGAGAGAGATATTACCAAAATCATGAAACAAGCGGCACATTTGCAAGCCCAATTTCATCAAATTTAACTCGTAGTTCTAATTCGATCACATTCCAGTTTGAAACGAGAGAGATAAGACCATACACAATAGTTAGAGACCAATGATGAAACTATTAAGAAATATTGAAGACCAAAACAGAACAAAAAAATATTAGGGACTAAAACGAAACTTAAAATAAACATTAGGGTCCAAAATACATTGTGGACCTTCTTTTTAATATCTAAGAAATGGACTTACAAGGGACTAAGTTGTATTGACTGTGAGATTTTCAATAAGAGAAAACTTATTTTTTGGTCCCGAAATAATTAAAATATACAACTTCGTCATTTAATTATTGCAATTGTCAACTATTTGGTCCTTGGGTCAAAGTTAAAGACCAAAAAGTAATAATTTAGTATAAATTCACGAACTAAAAAATATAAAATCAATTCAAATTCAAAGACCAAATCATTACTAAAAATCAAATAGTTGACATTGAATTATTTCAGGGATCAAATCATTACGAAGGACCAAATAGTTGACAATTGAAATTTTTCATAACGAAATCATATATTTTGATTATCCAAGGGTCAGTTAGTTGACTCGTTGTAAATCCAAAGACTAAATTGTAGGTTTTCTCTAATTAATACTAGTTAAAATGTTTTTTAAATGGATTGATTCAATGTTGGTATTTTAAGAAGAAAAAAACAGAGAAAACTTACTATTTGGTCCCTTAATTTACACTGAGCTAATTAATCAGTCTTTGAATAATTAAAATACACAATTCGGTCCCTAAACTATTTCAATTATCAACTATTTAGTCCTTAATGACGATTTGGTCCATCATCTTGAAATAATTTCATATATACAGAGTCCCTGTATGTATACCAAATTAATATTTTTTAGTCCCTGAATTTGTAGTAAATTTATAGTTTTTGGTTCCCAAGGGTCAAATCGTTGACAAATGCAATATTCAGGACTGCGTAGTATATTTTGATTATTCAATGACTGATTAGTTAACTCAGTGTAAATTTATGAACCAAATAGTAGGTTTTTTCAAATAAATAAATAAGAGAAAACCTATTATTTGGTCCTTAAATTTACACCGAGTCAACTAATGAGTCTTTAAATAATCAAAATATATGACCCAGTTCCTGAATTATTATAATTGTCCATGGATTTGATAAAAAAACAAAAAAATTCAGGGACTAAAATGTATAAAATTAATTCTAATTCAAAGATCAAATCATGTACTTTGATTATTATTCAGGTACCGATTCGTTGGATCGATATAAATTTATGGACCAAATAGTATAAGTTGTATAAAAACAAAACCTGTCAAAATGGATGGAGTCAATGCTAGTCCCGGGCTTATGCGGCACAGGAATCTCCCCTTCTTTTTCAATAGGCATAGTGAATCGTCCAAACACAGGCACATCAAAGATCAAACCCACTTTCACCAAATACGGCAACAAATTCCCCCCTTTAATCTCACCATACGTGTTCTTGATATCTTCATAGATCAAAGTCACCGGAATCTTCACCGTTTCTTCTCCATTCGCATGGATCGTTCCTGAATCTGGAATCAAACCAGACACCAATTTTCTCCCCTTACTTTCAACCAAATACTCGATGTCTGCTAACGGAATCGGAATCGGATTAGGGTTTTTGATCAGAACGTCGACGACGATTTCTGCTTTCTTCAGATCTATTGAAGGTATGTGAACCGCCGTCACGTCCGCCGTCGGCGTCCCAAACCCTAGGGTTTCTTCGATTTTCTCGCCGATGTCTTGTACCAAGTCCTTTACCTTCCCGAATATTCCTCCTTCGCTTTCTTCTTCTTTTTCCTCATTGTTCTCTTTCTTTTCCTCAGGATTTGTCGACATTTCTGCAAATTATTGCAAATGGTAATGGACACTGAAGCCTGAAGGTACAGTCTCGAGTAAACTCAAAATTTGGTCCCTGAAAAATCGTTGAACTGACAACTGGGTCTTTAAAGATTAAAATGTACAGTTTAGTCCCTAAACGATTACGACAGTGTATTTTAATCGTTCAGAAATTGAGTTATCTACAATCTCCCCTACTTAGATGCACACTTTTCGTATTAGGCAAAAACACACTTTTGATCTCTAAACTTTACATCAATTGTTAATTTTGTCCTTAATATTTTTTTTGTCAATTATTTTGCCAATGTTTTATATTTTGGTCATTTTTTTTTTCTCAATTTTTCTACTTTATTCAAATATGAATGACAGAATTTATGTAACTAATGACATATAATATAAAATTGATAGAAAAAAAATTCAAATTCTAACTTAGATTGAAAAACATGATGAATTTTGTCGTTAATCTATTAAAAGAAATTAGTTAAATGATAAAATTAATCAAAATATGAAGGTCAAATTGCAAATTTGGTCTCATATCTTTTGTTGAGTTCCCAATTTGGTCTTGTATCTTTTTTGTTGCACTTTTGCTCCCATATTTTTGCAAAAGGTCTCAATTTTGTCCTATATCATTTTTAGTCTCATATTTTTTGGTCAAGTTGTAGAATTTTTCTTATATCTTTGGAAAATGATCAACTAGAGGTTGATCATTTTGCAAAGATATGGGACCACTTATGAACCTGACCCAAAGATATAGGATCATTTTTGCAATTAATCTAAAGATATGAGACTAAATATGCAATAAAAAAATATATGTGACCAAATTGGGAACTGATCTAAAGATATGAGATCAAAAGTGCAACAAAAGAAGACATGAAACTAAATTGGGAACTGAGCATATGAGATCAAATTTACACTCTGACCAAAATATAAAACATTAAGATAAAATTAACAGAAAAAAAAAATAATGGGTAAATTCCACTTTAGTACCCTGTTCTATGGACCAATTCTTCTTTGGTACCCTGTTCTTTCAAAAGTGACACTTTAGTACCCTGTTTTTTTCAAAAATATCATTTTGGTACCCTCTTTCAAAAGTGACATTTTGGTACCCTGTTCTTTGGACCAAGTGACACTTTGGTACCCTGTTCTTTCACTATTTGTTACCCTATTCTATCTTTTTTAGGGTACCAAAGTGTCACTTGGTCTAAAGAACAGGGTACCAAAGTGTCACTTTTGAAAGAACAGGGTACCAAAGTGGAATTAGTCTATAAAACAGGGTACCAAAGTGGAATTTACCCAAAAATAATTGAACATAAAATTGACTTAAAACCAAAAGTGTTTTTGTCGTTCGTATTATGAACTCATGCATTTTTCAGAATATTTGTTGATTAAGTTTTCAAAAATGTTCTTACCAAATATTATTCTCTACATAAGCGAGAAGATTAATTGTGATGAAAATGAATAATTAGCTCAATCTTTCTGCAAACGATAGCAGATTCATGATCACGTACATTATATTGACACTTATTTAAGTAAAATTCATGCATCATGTTTTCTATATACCTCAAATAGTCATTTTGTTCTTTTAATTGTGGGATAAGTTTTATGTTGGTTATAAAATTATTTTTTTGGTTTAATTTTGATCCTTAAACTTTTATATTTATTTTTTCTTCGGGTCCTCAAAATATAATTTCATCTGGTTTTTATTATTATTTCAGATGAATAATTAAAATGGATCATTTCTCTCTTATATACATGTGTCATAAGATAGAAAAATTTTTACTTAAAAAGAAAAATTTTCACCATTATTAATTACAAATCTATCTCTAATTTGTAACTAAAGAATATAAATTTGTTTCACTTTCTTTGTCAACTTCTATATACGAGAGAGAAATAGTTAATCTCAATTGTCTAAATAATAAATAATGAAAGAAATAAGACAAAATTATATTTTGAGGAATAAAACGGAATAAATGAAAAATTTTGAGGATTAAAGTGAAATAAAAATAGTTTCAAGACCAAAATAAAACTTATTTTATAGTTTGAGGACCAAAATGGATTTTAACCTTTTATAGATGCATGTTACAAGTTTTGTTAAAGTAATTTTTTCTGTAAATTATATATGGATAATATAGAAAATGAGAAAGCTTTATACTCCAATTACTGAGAAAAAAATGCCTGGAAAAACATGAATCAGATTGGAAATTCTCAAATTCTTTTTGTTCATTATTTTCCTCAATAATGAGTTTCCCAGTAATCGAACTATAATAAACACGAGATCAAGGTTTAATCTATAAATGAGAATAATATTCTTTAAAAAAAAAAAAAGAGATAAAATGAACCTCCAAATCCACATAAGACTATGGAGATTTATAACTTTTCATTGAGTTATTGGCAGAAAATGCTTTTCGTTGGAGATTTAGAAGCACAATGTGAAAGAAAATAATATAAATACAATATCTCAATAGATTTGATTTAAATGATAAACTTTATAAAATATAAAAATTCATCATTCTCGATATCTCTCGTGTTGTTTCTAACACGAAAAGATCTAGATCTGATTAGATGAAAAAAAAAAAAAAGGAATATAGTGAAGAAACATTGAGAATGAAAATGAGAGGTGAATTAGACATACCTGAGAGGCTGAAATGAAAGGGGAAATATTGAAAACTCAAAGTTGATAGAGAGAAAGTTTATCAACATGCAATACCAAAAGGTTCCGAATGAATGTTGAAGCCTATATGATGAGAGAGATCATTTCCCTTTGGCATGATCCTTATTGTTATTTTTAGAGGAAATCTACTATTAGGTCACTGAATTTATATAAAGTCTACGAATCAACCTTAAACAATTGAAATATAGGACTTGGTCCTTGAAATATTATAATCGTCAATGATTTGGTCTGAACCAAATTAAGAGACCAAAAAAAGAATAGGTCAAAGTATATTTTTGGTTTCATATATTTTGCTCAGACCTCAATTCGGTCCCTTTTTATTTTTGTTACACTTTTGGTCTTATATCTTTTGGTCAGGTACAAAATTGATCCGATATATTTTTTGTAACATATTTGGTCTCAGATCTTTGTAAAAAGTTTCATCGTTAGTCTTACAATGTGAAACATTTTGCAAAGATATGAAACTAATTCTGCAATCTGACCAAAAGAAATATGAGACAAAATTTGCAACGTAACCAAAATATATGGAACCAAAAACGTAACGAAAAATATACGAGACCAAATTGAGAACGGTGTAAAAGATATGGGACCAAAAGTGAATTTTGACCACAAAAATAAAAATTCAACATAAATTTAAAGAAAAAATATAAAAATTCAAATTAGTTCAAATTCAGATACTAAATTGTGACAAAGACTAAATTATTGACAATTACAATATTTCAGGGACCAAATCGTGTATTTCAATTATTTAAAGACCGATTCATTTACTCAATATTAATTTAGGGACCAAATAATAAATTTTCTATTATTATTATTATTTTTCGGTAGAAGTAATGGTCTTTGTTCGTTAATACAACCATCGCTACGTGTGTACACGACCAACGCTGGCCGTTGATGTGTTTTGTATGCCTTATGGAATGTATTTTCATTCCAGTGACTTATAAATTTTAATGGATTTGTCTTTGCTTTGTTGATTTATTGTATCTTAACCAGACAACCACTAATCAATTAATTAAAATGTAACACTTGGCAGTGATAACTTGTATATCGAATGTTTAAATTGATTTTAGATATATATTTTTAAGTTTATTTTGGTGTTAAATATTTCAAAAGTTTCATATTGGTCCTAAATATTTCCATTCAATTTCATTTTGATGTTTCCATTTACTTTTATTTTGGTCTCAAATTATTGAATGTGATAATCTATCTCTCTTTTCAAGTTTGAATGTGATGAGTCTAGAGCTACTTATCACTTTTAATGAGTACTTTCTCTATTCAGTTAGGACTGTCACCAAACGAGATCAAATTAGATACAGAAAGTGAACTTCTCGTTTCACGCTCTCAAACAAGCAAAGTTGATCATATCCCCATCCGTTTTAGATTCAAATGTAACAAGTTTAGAGTTACAAATTTCTCTTAATAAGTTCTTTTTCTACCCAATTGGTCTCGTCAATAGAAGAAATCAAATCAAGTTCGAAAGTGAGTTTGAGATCAATTTTGCATAATTTTTCACTTTTTGGTCCCAAACACATTTTCAAACCTAATTTGGCTTTATTTACTGAAAGAAAAACATAGCTATAAACTCGTCACATTATCGAGATGAAAGACCCTTAATGTTACACTACCTAACAAGGGTCGTCATGGAATGGTTCACTGATACATACACACTTTTACACTACTTTAATGATTTGTTAGATGTTTTTTCATGCAGGTTTGCCGACAAGGCTTTGCCGACAAGGCTTTTCCTCCAAGGCTTTGCCGACAAGGCTTTTCCTCCAAGGCTTGGCCTCCAGGGGTTGCCTCCAAGGGCTTTGCCGCCAGGGGTCTCCGCCAAGACTTTGCCGCCAAGGCCTTGCCGCTAGGGCTTTGCTCCCAAGGCTTCGCCTCCGAGGCTTTGCCACCACGGGATGTCTAAGTATGCAAGAGCAAGACACCCTCTGTAAGCTTTACATAGGCCACGCGCCACCCACAACATCCTTACTTGGACAAGGTAGGGAATGTTGTGAAGGTAGGGGGGACGCCTCCCCTCTCCTTCTCCGGGAATAATTCTAGGATGTGGCTTGCTAGGATTGAAGTAAAGGCTTCTTCGTGCTTGACCACGATCGCTTTGAGTAAGCAAGGTAAGGACTTAGTCTTTAGTAAATGAAGTGATGTTCTTTTGAGCTCAGACCTTCCCGCCTTGCTTGCCAAGATACCCCACGTCACCCTCCCGTATCAACTCCTTTGAGTTGGCGGTTACCTTGTGTCCACGTCATCCTCTCCATCAAACCCGTAAGCTGACAACTACCTCACCTCCATTTTTCCACTTTCCCGCGTCTTACGTCCCACCTTCTCCATTTGCCCACTCTCCGTATTTTACGGAACCATGTTCCCCATGTTCCTATTGATGCTCCACGCTCAGCATCACCCTTCAGCAATAACCGTCACTGTTAGTCACCCCTATAAATAGCCCCCTTACCCTTCA
Organism: Chamaecrista fasciculata; assembly: GCA_003254925.1. NCBI lineage: Eukaryota > Viridiplantae > Streptophyta > Magnoliopsida > Fabales > Fabaceae > Chamaecrista > Chamaecrista fasciculata. The sequence continues at coordinate 24,844 of QANZ01023366.1, forward strand.
AACGGGAGGTTGAACTTTTCTGAGTCGGAAACACAGAGATATCCCATTTGAGCTCTTACGAACATACTCTCATTTACTTTTGCACTAAGTTCTCTTGTCTTACCGGTGCTTGTTCTTAGCGCTTTACTTCTTCCCTAACGAGAACTTCCCAAGAGTTATTCCATCATCTTGTTTAATTGTTGTCATTTACTTTGGTGATATTTTATTGCTGTTCATCTGTTGTTTTCCTGTGATTCATCTATTGTTGCTCTGGACCTTCGAGTATGAACCCCCTGTTCCCGGAACATTTTGGCGACTTCACTGGGGAGGGAGAGCAATTCAATGGATTCTCAGAACGATGCTGTTGCTGTGGCTGCTGCTGCTGCAAAAGGAAAGGCTGTGAGGAGGAACAATGAAGGCATGCGCGATGATCATACCATGCGGATGGAAGGAGAAGAAGTGGCGGGTGAGCACGAACGTGTCCCTCGCAGGGAGCAAGGACAGGCTAGTGATGCAGTTGGTGAGCATGGACGCGTTCTTCATAGGGAGCAAGGCCAAGGCAGTGCCGGTGATGAAGCTGCCAGCGAGCATGTGGTGGTTTCGTCGACATTGTTGGAGACCATACTTAACAACCAGAGGACTATGCATGAGTTTATGCTCACACTGATGAGAGGGCGTTCTTCTCAGCCTCCACAAAACCCAGAAGCAGAGGAGACACACGGAACCCACGAGCAGGAGAGGATTACGGAGGAACTATTTCCAAATCCCCCTACCCGCCGCAGAAGTTCAATTACAAGAACAGAGGATGCTGATGATGTCCAAGAGGTGAGAGCTAAAACGCCCAGAGTCACCCCTCAGGCAGATAATGAGTACGTGACCAAAGAAGATTTGAAGAAGTTGCTGGACTCGAAGAAGCAGATGATTGTTGCAGACATCGATTTCCGGCCACCATACCCTCAATGGGTAGCTATGAAGTCATACCCCATTGGATACACGCCGCACAAGTTTCGCAAATTTGATGGGAAAACCGGACATGCTAGGGAACACGTTATGTGCTTCATTGATGATCTTGGTATCTTCGGCCAAGACAAGGAGCTGCGACTCAGGGAATTTTCGAAGTCGCTCAAGGGGAAAGCTTACACTTGGTATTGCAAACTTGCTCCGGAGTCAATTCCTTCTTGGGAGGAGATGGTGACGGCTTTCTGTGGAAAATTCTTGGAGTCTCATCCAATCGTACACATCATGGACCTCGGCAGGGTCAAGCAGCGTGCCAATGAGGATGCAGTGACATTTGTCAAGAGGTACCGAGACCTAGCAGTAGAATGCAAGGAGCCAATGGCAGAAGCGGACTTGGTGTATGGGTGCGTTTCCAATATGAGCAGCAGTGTAAGGTTGTTCCTTGAACAGGCGAATATCACGACCTTCTCGGAGCTCATTGAGAGAGCCAAGAAGACAGTTTCATCAATTCGTAAAGTGAATAAAGTGACGAGTAAGAGTGAAGGGGTTCCCCTCATTCACTTGTACCAACAACGAAGCGGAGTATGAAGCCTTGGTCTTGGGGCTGTCTATAGCACTGGAGATGGGCATTGAGCACATTCTTATCAAAGGAGACTCTAATTTGGTGGTAAAGCAAGTCACTGGTCAGTTCGGAGTCAAGGAGCCTTCTTTAGCCTCTTACAGGGAGCGTGTTCTCAGTTTGGCTAGGGCTTTCAAGAGCTTTAAATTTCAGCATGTCCCACGAGCTGAAAATAGACAAGCAGATGCCTTAGCTTCGTTTGGAGCCAAGGTTCATTTAGATGGAGACCAGGTGAAGACCTTCGCTACAGCTAAGAGAATGCAACCTTGTAGCGTCCTTCACCTCCCTTGTCACGATGTGGAGGATGGTGGTTGGCGTCAAGATATTATCCGTAAATTGAAATCCCCAAGGTCTTCAGACTTAGCCACTTTGAAGGAGTTTTATCTCTTGGAGGAGAAGCTTTATAAGAAAAGTTCCGACGGCTTGTTGATGAGATGTGTTTCATTGCTTGAAGGGAGAAACAGGATGCTTGAGTTAATGGACTACATGTGCAGGGGGCCTACATGTTCATACTATGTCTGAGAAGACTCAATGGGATAATGGAGACAATTATAATAAAAAAAAAACTTTATTATGATTAAATGAGCATAGCATACATGCGCTTCCGTGTCAAAAAAAAAAAACAAAAACAAAATAAAAGTACTCTTAAGACACTCGAGTTCCAAAACATAGGATTTCAAAGAAGACTAGATGAAGAATATGGGAGATTCATCCTTCCCATCATCCTTAATAGCCTGCGACTCACTCCTCTTTTCTTGCATCTTGGTGTTCAACTCCAGTATCTTGTCATTTAACTCCTGCACTTGGGCGTTTAATTCTTGTAGTTGGGCGTCCAACTCACGTATTTCGGCGTCCAACTTCCTGTCTCTTTCCTGAACGGTTTCAACTCCCAAATGACGTTCCCATGCTTTTGAAATAGATTCCTTTAAGATAGATAGGAAAGGACCATCAAATTTGTAAACTTCCAGGAGGCTAACATGAATATCCATCTTCTCTTTTGACTCTCTGTTCATAGTTGACGAGGTAGTATTTGCCAGCATGACAAGCAAGCCACTCAGAACTCTGAAAGAATCTTCAATCATCTTAGGGTCCCAAGTAGAAGGTGTATCCATCAAGTTCCGATGCTCGAGCAGAACTTTCTTTAACAACGTCTTCTCGTTCTCGCTCAAAGAATGAGTCACATCTTGCATCCATTGAGAAACTGTCTCGGAATCCATGTCAGAAGTCCCTAAAGGACTCTTCGAAGAAGCACGTTGAGGAGGGGGATTTTCCTCTGACGATTCAATCCCACAAATAACTTCGGTCTTTGTTGAAGATTCTGTGAGAGCCAAGAGAGTATAGGATCAAAAAAAAAAAATAATAAATAAGAAAGTTCAATCTAAGGCGTTTTAAAAATAAAGGAGGAGTTTTAACCTTTAGATAACTCTGTACTTAAAGGAAGAGGCTGACCCATGTCCGCATCGTTGATTCTATCATCAAGAACAGTGGGGGCCTGTAAAGCTTCAGGAGGCGCGGTCTTATCAATTCGATTGATAGATCTTTCTTGGGGCTTTGAAGATGAGGAAGGAGGAAAGTCGACATCTATCGGAATGTTTGGAGCACTTGGTTGGTCCGGATTGATAGATTCCTAAAAAAAAATAGCGTGAAAGGTGTAAGAATACATTTGTTAACAAATCATACAAGTGGTCACAGAAGCATAAAGATTAAACAAAGGAGGAGATACCTGAACAGGTGATGAAGGAGGAGGGGACTTCTGTTTTGCACTTGCCGTCTTCTTTTGAGGAGCCGGTGTCGGGCTAGAAGAAGGGTCTCTTTTCCTTTTAGAAGGCGAAGAGTCCTTGGCGGCGTTTGTGCTCCGAGAGCAGTAATAAAGAGTGTCCATCATAAGGATGGGAGGTATAGCCATCTATGGGCCTCTCTCCTTAAGATATGATGTCAATTCTTTCTTCTTGTCTACCCAGTTTCTTGCCCACGACTGACCAGGGGATCCAAGGTAGGTAGCAGAGGCATGGAAATCACGATCTATCAAGTTGATGCGCCTTTGAGGGAACTTATTAAAAGTTAGCCATGAGCTGGTATCCTTGACAAATGAGGGACGTACCAGTCCGCAGACCCCTTGGTCAAAGCCTAGCTGGCGAGCTACTCGTTGAGGGTTGTATGTCGCACTCACCATTTGAGCTCTCATCTTCCAGCATACATCCAAAGTGATGAAAGAAGGGAAAGTGCACGGATATAAGCATACCTTCCAAAAGTCTTGGAGGGATTCTCTGCTTTCGCCATCTGCCGCTCTACCTGCTGTCATAGCCTTGTAAAAGGCGTTGAAGTGCTCATACCCATCGTGCCTGGCAGTATAGGGACGAGCTATGAAGAGGTCGTCTTGGTCCAATACGTCTTTCAGTGGAAGCTTTCGCCGGCCGGTTTCCCACATCCTTGCCCAATAACGCACGGAACTCGCGTCACTTTTCAAGCGAGAAGGGCCATAACTTTTGAATCTTTCGAAAAGGAATACTTGGAGGAAAGCGATGTCTGCATAGGAGTTCACCGTATATCGTCCTGACGAGGCCGTTGTCTGTAGGCATAGCTGGTCTAACCGAGAGTATAGCGTCCCAAGGTAAAGGGGAGCTAGTGGAAGCCTGCGGCCGGAAGCAAGAAGAGCAGCAAGTGTAAACATGGCCGGATGAATGCTGTCCTGAGGGGGACCTGGGAACACATATCGATCCAGCCAAAAAGATATTAAAGCCGGGAGAACTAAGGGACTCTTGGCCATGGACCCCTTTTCTGCCACGGTGCCTTCTTTATTAACAGTCCCGAAGAAGCGCTTTATCCACCCGGGGTAATTGGTCTTGGGAGACTCCTTCAAAGCTTTAGCAACCCCGGTCACTGAAGAAGGCAGAGCTTGGGATGAGGTAACATCAAAGTCCCCAAGAGTAGGCAACCTCAATAGCACGTGCACATCCTCTAATGTGGGAGTGAATTCCCCCCAATTAGCAAAGAAGGTGTGAGATATAGTGCTCCACCGTTGAATGAGAAAGCCTAAATCGTTATCGTTGCGGGAAACATGGAACTTGGCTGAGATCTGAATGGCTCCCAAGATGCCGACTTCATCTAGAATATCTCTCTGCTCTTTGTCCTTTGACACTGTTGCTACCCACGTTGACCAGCCCTTGGTGGGTTCGGCTTTGGTGGCGATTCTGACCTTGCTGGGAAGGACGTCGCCTTTAGCAATCGCGGCACCTAAGATGGTTGTCATTATCCACTTGTCACTCTCCCCGGCGATAGTTGGAGGATCCCTGAGCCTGCTGTCTTCCTTTGTTTTCAAGGAGAAGCGAGTCTTTAGGAATGCGTTGAGTACATTTTTGCAGTCGGACAAGGGGGGCGCGACTGCTGGAAGGATTCTAACGTTTTCGCGGAATGGAGCCATATGAGGGATTGACGTGTCAACAACGGAGAAGGGTGTGTTAGAGCTGTCAGAATCTTTAATGTAAGCATCATTGCCATCCTCCCTTGTGTCGGCACCCGTGCCTTCAGCATCGCTATCAGTCTCGGCGTCGCGAGGACTCCACTGCCTCGGAATGTGGTCCACGCTTTTATGGGAAACGCCCTCGGCACTCCTAGTCCCTGAAGATCGAGGCATCCTAGGCCCCGTGCCGCGATCAACTCCCCTGTCTCCAAGCCCCTAAGCTGGCTAGACCTCGGCGTATGTTCTTTGTTGAATCTCGGCGCGTACCCCGTATCATCGGCATCACCTCGGCTCGTTCCAGCACCTGGCGGAAATCTCCCCGTTGCTCCGAAATGATTCACCTCCAAGTTCGTGGCACGCTTAGTCTGCTTAGTCCTGGCCATCATGGTCGATCGTCAAAAGCAACTGCAATTAAAAGAAGCAAGGATTATCAGCTAAAAAAAAAAGGGGGAGAGGCGGAGAATCGTAAAATATACATATATATATATACACTTGGATGGGGCGTGGAAGCTATCTCGAACAGAAGAATATTCTGCTCACAAGCACATAGAGGCGCCACAGGAGACAAAGAAAGAAACGAAATCTTGGAGAATGATAAAGAAAGGCATACTTAGGCGTCACACACACGAAAAAGAAAGAAGAGACAGAAAGAAGAATGCGAAGCAAAACCTGGATATGGACATGAGATTGATGCATTCAATATAATTCCTCCTCTCAAGCATGTATAGACGCCAAAGGTACGTTTTACACGTTTTGCTTGTGGAATATGCGCACAACCTACATGCCTTTGGTATATATAATATATGCGAGTATCTGTAATTAGCTATAATCATGGGATGTAATCATGTGAGTATCTATAATTATGGGATATAGAATCTTGCCGTTTTAAGAAAAACAAGGAAATAAATAAATAAGGAGTATTTAGGGTGCATGAGATGTTGAAATAGGAAGCCTATTTATTCCATTATTAATGCTCTTATTTATTAATTGATATAAGCTCTCAAGTTGGATCCGAATTCAAATGTTAAAACAGATTTGATAAGATATTTAGTTGATTGATCATTTGTTTGTTTAGATTTAGAATCAAGTAAAATTTCAACTTTGAAAAGATTTAGAATATGGGTNAGTGCGATGGGGATAATCTCCACGTAAGACATATCAACTACGCACATCCTGCCTTAAAGAGAAGGTCAAAGAGGATAAGTATAAGTTAAATCCGTCCATGGGACAGTAAACATAAGTACACACCATCCTGTCTCTATGCACATGCACATGGGCTTAGAGCTTCTCCATATACATGTGTAGGGGGCCTAATGTTCCTACATGGCTCCTATTTTTATAATTAATTAATTATTAAGGAAATTGATTAATTAAGTACCTTCCATAGCGAGGCTTTGCCGCCAAGGGTTTGCCGACAAGGCTTTGCCGACAAGGCTTTGCCTCCAAGGCTCTGCCTCCAAGGCTCTGCCGCCAAGGCTCTGCCTCCAAGGCTTTGCCGACAAGGCTTTGCCTCCAAGGCTTTGCCTCCAAGGCTTTGCCTCCAAGGCTCTGCCGACAAGGCTTTGCCTCCAAGGCTTTGTCTCTAAGGCTCCGCCTCCAAGGCTTTGCCTCCAAGGGTTGCCGCCAGGGGTCCCCGTCAAGGGTTGCCGCCAGGGCTTTGCCGCCAGGGGTTGCCTCCAAGGGCTTTGCCGCCAGGGGTCTCCGCCAAGACTTTGCCGCCAAGGCCTTGCCGCCAGGGGTCCCCGTCAAGGGTTGCCGCCATGGCTTTGCCGCCAGGGGTTGCCTCCAAGGGCTTTGCCGCCAGGGGTCTCCGCCAAGACTTTGCCGCCAAGGCCTTGCCGCCGGGGCTTTGCTCCCAAGGCTTCGCCTCCGAGGCTTTGCCACCACGGGATGTCTAAGTATGCAGGAGCAAGACACCCTCTGTAAGCTTTACATAGGCCACGCGCCACCCACAACATCCTTACTTGGACAAGGTAGGGAATGTTGTGAAGGTAGGGGGGACAACTCCCCTCTCCTTCTCCGGGAATAATTCTAGGATGTGGCTTGGTAGGATTGAAGTAAAGGCTTCTTCGTGCTTGACCACGATCGCTTTGAGTAAGCAAGGTAAGGACTGAGTCTTTAGTAAATGAAGTGATGTTCTTTTGAGCTCAGACCTTCCCGCCTTGCTTGCCAAGATACCCCACGTCACCCTCCCGTATCAACTCCTTTGAGTTGGCGGTTACCTTGTGTCCACGTCATCCTCTCCATCAAACCCGTAAGCTGACAACTACCTCACCTCCATTTTTCCACTTTCCCGCGTCTTACGTCCCACCTTCTCCATTTGCCCACTCTCCGTATTTTACGGAACCATGTTCCCCATGTTACTATTGATGCTCCACGCTCAGCATCACCCTTCAGCAATAACCGTCATTGTTAGTCACCCCTATAAATAGCCCCCTTACCCTTCAAACGGGAGGTTGAACTTTTCTGAGTCGGAAACACAAAGATATCCCATTTGAGCTCTTACAAACATACTCTCATTTACTTTTGCACTAAGTTCTCTTGTCTTACCGGTGCTTGTTCTTAGCGCTTTACTTCTTCCCTAACGAGAACTTCCCAAGAGTTATTCCATCATCTTGTTTAATTGTTGTCATTTACTTTGGTGATATTTTATTGTTGTTCATCTGTTGTTTTCTTGTGATTCATCTATTGTTGCTCTGGACCTCCGAGTACGAACCCCCTGTTCCCGGAACATTTTGGCGACTTCACTGGGGAGGGAGAGCAATTCAATGGATTCTCAGAACGATGCTGTTGCTGTGGCTGCTGCTGCTGCAAAAGGAAAGGCTGTGAGGAGGAACAATGAAGGCATGCACGATGATCATACCATGCGGATGGAAGGAGAAGAAGTGGTGGGTGAGCACGAACGTGTCCCTCGCAGGGAGCAAGGACAGGCTAGTGATGCAGTTGGTGAGCATGGACGCGTTCTTCATAGGGAGCAAGGCCAAGGCAGTGCCGGTGATGAAGCTGCCAGCGAGCATGTGGTGGTTTCGCCGACATTGTTGGAGACCATACTTAACAACCAGAGGACTATGCATGAGTTTATGCTCACACTGATGAGAGGGCGTTCTTCTCAGCCTCCACAAAACCCAGAAGCAGAGGAGACACACGGAACCCAGGAGCAGGAGAGGATTACGGAGGAACTATTTCCAAATCCTCCTACCCGCCGCAGAAGTTCAATTACAAGAACGGAGGATGCTGATGATGTCCAAGAGGCGAGAGCTAAAACGCCCAGAGTCACCCCTCAGGCAGATAATGAGTACGTGACCAAAGAAGATTTGAAGAAGTTGCTGGACTCGAAGAAGCAGATGATTGTTGCAGACATCGATTTCCGGCCACCATACCCTCAATGGGTAGCTATGAAGTCATACCCCACTGGATGCACGCCGCCCAAGTTTCGCAAATTTGATGGGAAAACCAGACATGCTAGGGAACACGTTATGTGCTTCATTGATGATCTTGGTATCTTCGGCCAAGACAAGGAGCTGCGACTCAGGGAATTTTCGAAGTCGCTCACGGGGAAAGCTTACACTTGGTATAGCAAACTTGCTCCGGAGTCAATTCCTTCTTGGGAGGAGATGGTGACGGCTTTCTGTGGAAAATTCTTGGAGTCTCATCCAATCGTACACATCATGGACCTCGGCAGAGTCTAGCAGTGTGCCAATGAGGATGCAGTGACATTTGTCAAGAGGTACCGAGACCTAGCAGTAGAATGCAAGGAGCCAATGGCATAAGCGGACTTGGTGTATGGGTGCGTTTCCAATATGAGCAGCAGTGTAAGGTTGTTCCTTGAACAGGCGAATATCACGACCTTCTCGGAGCTCATTGAGAGAGCCAAGAAGACAGTTTCATCAATCCGTAAAGTGAATAAAGTGACGAGTAAGAGTGAAGGGGTTCCCCTCATGACCGTAGCAGCTGTAGAGGATCAACAACCCAAGCCTTCTAGCCGCCATGGAGTAGGACAATACAACCAGGTACCTCCGCCAACCACCTATGATAAGAAGGAAACCAGACCGCCTACATGGAGAGGAAGGCCACCGCCTCCTTACCCCTGCTCAATGGAAGATGTGTATGCTTTGCTAGAAGTTTGGGTAAAAGATGGTCACGTACAGTTACCGCAGGTGAGGCGCCATGTTACTGAGGCAGAAAGGAAGAGTGGGTGCTTTTGCGTATACCATCAGAGTACTACTCATACCACGGAAGATTGTTATACGCTAAGGCAAATTTTCCAGAAACATTATAGAAACGGGGAGTTTGAAGCCACGGTCCAGACCCAGCCTCTCCCGGCACATACCGTGTTAGGAGCAGGGCCTTTGAGGATTGAAGGAGTACAGGAAATAGAGGAAGTGGAGGCCCCAGTAGAAGACGATCATGTGATTGTGGTGAAGGGACTCGTGAAGTCTACCAACTTCAGGGCTTTCTTTGACCTTTTAGAGTTTGATGAGGAAGCGAAGACTCAAGCCGCTTTGGCAATAGCAGAGATAGCGAGCAATCAGGGTGGCAGTTGCTGTGCCGTATCCACAGGAGTGCGAAAGGCCGCAAAGGCTCATCAGTCTGCGATAGTCTTTAAAGATGCGGAGCGAGTTCGAGAAAGTGGAAATCATAATAAGCCTTTGTATGTGGAGGCTGAAGNCTTCTTCGTGCTTGACCACGATCGCTTTGAGTAAGCAAGGTAAGGACTTAGTCTTTAGTAAATGAAGTGATGTTCTTTTGAGCTCAAACCTTCCCGCCTTGCTTGCCAAGATACCCCACGTCACCCTTCCGTATCAACTCCTTTGAGTTGGCGGTTACCTTGTGTCCACGTCATCCTTTCCATCAAACCCGTAAGCTGACAACTACCTCACCTCCATTTTTCCACTTTCCCACGTCTTACGTCCCACCTTCTCCATTTGCCCACTCTCCGTATTTTACGGAACCATGTTCCCCATGTTCCTATTGATGCTCCACGCTCAGCATCACCCTTCAGCAATAACCGTCACTGTTAGTCACCCCTATAAATAGCCCCCTTACCCTTCAAACGGGAGGTTGAACTTTTCTGAGTCGGAAACACAGAGATATCCCATTTGAGCTCTTACGAACATACTCTCATTTACTTTTGCACTAATTTCTCTTGTCTTACCGGTGCTTGTTCTTAGCGCTTTACTTCTTCCCTAACGAGAACTTCCCAAGAGTTATTCCATCATCTTGTTTAATTGTTGTCATTTACTTATGTGATATTTTATTGCTGTTCATCTGTTGTTTTCCTGTGATTCATCTATTGTTGCTCTTGACATCCTGAAGCTCTTTGCTCAGCAGGAATATCTCTTTGTTTACTGTCCGAAGGACGGATTGACTTGACATCCTGAAGCTCTTTGCTCAGCAGGAATATCTCTTTCTTTACTGTCCGAAGGACGGATTAAATAATTATAGGAGGCTTAGCTCAAAGGCCCCCAGATAAACGCTAAGTAACACTCTTAATGTAAAAGGCATGAATAGCAAGACTTGTATTTATTTTTTTTTATTTATATATTTTTTTTTTTGCTAAAATGTAGAACATATATACGATAGACTCGTCTTGAATAGAAGTACGTAAAGGAACCTATCTTAACTCACACGAGCTAGATATATGTATATTGAATAAAAAGAAAGGAATTAACATATTCATTTACTGTGCGCATATCTTTGTTACATGTCTCCAAGTTAAAGCATAATTAGTAGCACGCATATCTAATTCCTATAATATCTCTACACAATCCTAACCATATTTTGAACTTGGACTAAAAACAAACTCTTTTCCTTTTTTTTTTATATAGCAATTTCATTAACGTGTATGTATAAATATATATATACNTAGAAGTACGTAAAGGAGACCTATCTTAACTCACACGAGCTAGATATATGTATATTGAATAAAAAGAAAGGAATTAACATATTCATTTACTGTGCACATATCTTTGTTACATGTCTCCAAGTTAAAGCATAATTAGTAGCACACATATCTAATTCCTATAATATCTCTACACAATCCTAACCATATTTTGAACTTGGACTAAAAACAAACACAATCCTTTTTTTTTTATATACCCATATTCTAAATCTTTTCAAAGTTGAAATTTTACTTGATTCTAAATCTAAACAAACAAATGATCAATCAACTAAATATCTTATCAAATCTGTTTTAACATTTGAATTCGGATCCAACTTGAGAGCTTATATCAATTAATAAATAAGAGCATTAATAATGGAATAAATAGGCTTCCTATTTCAACGTCTCATGCACCCTAAGCGTGCCACGAACTTGGAGGTGAATCATTTCGAAGCAACGGGGAGATTTCCGCCAGGTGCTGGAACGAGCCGAGGTGATGCCGATGATACGGGGTACGCGCCGAGATTCAACAAAGAACATACGCTGAGGTCTAGCCAGCTTAGGGGCTCGGAGACAGGGGGAGTTGATCGCGGCACGGGGCCTAGGATGCCTCGATCTTCAGGGACTAGGAGTGCCGAGGGCGTTTCCCAAAAAAGCGTGGACCACATTCCGAGGCAGTGGAGTCCTCGCGACGCCGAGACTGATAGCGATGCTGAAGGCATGGATGCCGACACAAGGGAGGATGGCAATGATGCTTACATTAAAGATTCCGACAGCTCTAACACACCCTTCTCCGTCGTTGACACGTCAATCCCTCATATGGCTCCATTCCGCGAAAACGTTAGAATCCTTCCAGCAGTCGCGCCCCCCTTGTCCGACTGCAAAAATGTACTCAACGCATTCCTGAAGACTCGCTTCTCCTTGAAAACAAAGGAAGACAGCAGGCTCAGGGATCCTCCAACTATCGCCGGGGAGAGTGACAAGTGGATAATGACAACCATCTTAGGTGCCGCGATTGCTAAAGGCGACGTCCTTCCCAGCAAGGTCAGAATCGCCACCAAAGCCGAACCCACCAAAGGCTGGTCAACGTGGGTACCAACAGTGTCAAAGGACAAAGAGCAGAGAGATATTCTAGATGAAGTCGGCATCTTGGGAGCCATTCAGATCTCAGCCAAGTTCCATGTTTCCCGCAACGATAACGATTTAGGCTTTCTCATTCAACGGTGGAGCACTATATCTCACACCTTCTTTGATAATTGGGGGGAATTCACTCCCAAATTAGAGGATGTGCACGTGCTATTGAGGTTGCCTACTCTTGGGGACTTTGATGTTACCTCATCCCAAGCTCTGCCTTCTTCAGTGACCGGGGTTGCTAAAGCTTTGAAGGAGTCTCCCAAGACCAATTACCCCGGGTGGATAAAGCGCTTCTTCGGGACTGTTAATAAATAAGGCACCGTGGCAGAAAAGGGGTCCATGGCCAAGAGTCCCTTAGTTCTCCCGGCTTTAATATCTTTTTGGCTGGATCGATATGTGTTCCCAGGTCCCCCTCAGGACAGCATTCATCCGGCCATGTTTACACTTGCTGCTCTTCTTGCTTCCGGCCGCAGGCTTCCACTAGCTCCCCTTTACCTTGGGACGCTATACTCTCGGTTAGACCAGTTATGCCTACAGACAACGGCCTCGTCAGGACGATATACGGTGAACTCCTATGCAGACATCGCTTTCCTCCAAGTATTCCTTTTCGAAAGATTCAAAAGTTATGGCCCTTCTCGCTTGAAAAGTGACGCGAGTTCCGTGCGTTATTGGGCAAGGATGTGGGAAACCGGCCGGCGAAAGCTTCCACTGAAAGACGAATTGGACCAAGACGACCTCTTCATAGCTCGTCCCTATACCGCCAAGCACGATGGGTATGAGCACTTCAACGCCTTTTACAAGGCTATGACAGCAGGTAGAGCGGCAGATGGCGGAAGCAGAGAATCCCTCCAAGACTTTTGGAAGGTATGCTTATATCCGTGCACTTTCCCTTCTTTCATCACTTTGGATGTATGCTGGAAGATGAGAGCTCAAATGGTGAGTGCGACATACAACCCTCAACGAGTAGCTCGCCAGCTAGGCTTTGACCAAGGGGTCTGCGGACTGGTACGTCCCTCATTTGTCAAGGATACCAGCTCATGGCTAACTTTTAATAAGTTCCCTCAAAGGCGCATCAACTTGATAGATCGTGATTTTCATGCCTCTGCTACCTACCTTGGATCCCCTGGTCAGTCGTGGGCAAGAAACTGGGTAGACAAGAAGAAAGAATTGACATCATATCTTAAGGAGAGAGGCCCACAAATGGCTATACCTCCCATCCTTATGATGGACACTCTTTATTACTGCTCTCGGAGCACAAACGCCGCCAAGGACTCTCCGCCTTCTAAAAGGAAAAGAGACCCTTCTTCTAGCCCGACACCGGCTCCTCAAAAGAAGACGGCAAGTGCAAAACAGAAGTCCCCTCCTCCTTCATCACCTGTTCAGGTATCTCCTCCTTCGTTTAATCTTTATGCTTCTGTGACCACTTGTATGATTTGTTAACAAATGTATTCTTACACCTTTCACGCTATTTTTTTTTAGGAATCTATCAATCCGGACCAACCAAGTGCTCCAAATATTCCGATAGATGCTGACTTTCCTCCTTCCTCATCTTCAAAGCCCCAAGAAAGATCTATCAATCGAATTGATAAGACCGCGCCTCCGGAAGCTTTACAGGCCCCCACTGTTCTTGATGATAGAATCAACGATGCGGACATGGGTCAGCCTCTTCCTTTAAGTACAGAGTTATCTAAAGGTTAAAACTCCTCCTTTATTTTTAAAACGCCTTAGATTGAACTTTCTTATTTATTATTTTTTTTTTGATCCTATACTCTCTTGGCTCTCACAGAATCTTCAACAAAGACCGAAGTTATTTGTGGGATCGAATCGTCAGAGGAAAATCCCCCTCCTCAACGTGCTTCTTTGAAGAGTCCTTTAGGGACTTCTGACATGGATTCCGAGACAGTTTCTCAATGGATGCAAGATGTGACTCATTCTTTGAGCGAGAACGAGAAGACGTTGTTAAAGAAAGTTCTGCTCGAGCATCGGAACTTGATGGATACACCTTCTACTTGGGACCCTAAGATGATTGAAGATTCTTTCAGAGTTCTGAGTGGCTTGCTTGTCATGCTGGCAAATACTACCTCGTCAACTATGAACAGAGAGTCAAAAGAGAAGATGGATATTCATGTTAGCCTCCTGGAAGTTTACAAATTTGATGGTCCTTTCCTATCTATCTTAAAGGAATCTATTTCAAAAGCATGGGAACGTCATTTGGGAGTTGAAACCGTTCAGGAAAGAGACAGGAAGTTGGACGCCGAAATACGTGAGTTGGACGCCCAACTACAAGAATTAAACGCCCAAGTGCAGGAGTTAAATGACAAGATACTGGAGTTGAACACCAAGATGCAAGAAAAGAGGAGTGAGTCGCAGGCTATTAAGGATGATGGGAAGGATGAATCTCCCATATTCTTCATCTAGTCTTCTTTGAAATCCTATGTTTTGGAACTCGAGTGTCTTAAGAGTACTTTTATTTTGTTTTTGTTTTTTTTTTGACACGGAAGCGCATGTATGCTATGCTCATTTAATCATAATAAAGTTTTTTTTTATTATAATTGTCTCCATTATCCCATTGAGTCTTCTCAGACATAGTATGAACATGTAGGCCCCCTGCACATGTATATGGAGAGGCTTTCGACCCATGTACATGTGCATTAAGAGCATGACTTAGGCTTTTGGGTTACTGTCCGATGGACGGGTTCTTAGAGTATTTTAATTACACTCATTGTAATACAAAGACATATAAGAGGGCTGAGTAATTGAAGCTTTCAATGGTTTGAATAGTACTTGCATTAATAATGAAATAGGCGCTCTAACGGCGCTGATCAACAAAGCTGAGCTCCCTAAGTTAAAAAAAGAAAAATTCTAAATAAATAACTCAAGGGTAAAACTTCTTAACAAACTTAAAATTGACAGGAGCTGTCTCCTTGCCAAATTTCGGGTTTTCTAAAATGCAGTACCCACTGGTTGAGACCCTTTTCACTGTAAAGGGGCCCTCCCACTTGGGCGTGAATTTGGCGGCGTGGATTCCCTTCATGACGTGGTCGGCGGCTCTCAAGACTAAATCACCTTCTTGAAACATACGGGGACGCACCAACCTCTCATAGGCTTTAATCATCCTCCTTTGATATACAAAGTGATGCCAGCGTGCTCTATCATGTCGTTCATCTAAGCCTTCCAGGTCTGCCTCCCTCCTGTGCTCACGCTCTGAGTCTTCAGCAAGTACCATCCGAGCTGAAGGAACAGCAATCTCTGCTGGCAAGACGGCATCAGCCCCATAGACTAAGGAGAAAGGCGTTGCTTGAGTAGGGCCCCTCTTGGATGTTCTATTAGCCCATAATGTCAAAGGCAGATACTCGCTCCAGTCACAAGGAGAGTCTTGAACCATCCTACTCAAAATCCTCAAGAGGGACTTGTTGGTGGCCTCTGCTTGGCCGTTGCCTTTAGGATAATAAGGACTAGACTTATCAAGGATGATGTTGAATTGAACTAACATGTCATCCACAACCTTATTGACAAAAGGCGTGCCGTTGTCAGAGAGAATCCTCTTGGGTAAGCCGAATCTGCATATGATATTTTCCTTAATGAAGGTGGCCACGGCCTCACCGTTAGCTTTCTTAAGAGAAACAGCCTCTACCCACTTCGAAAAGAGATCTGTGGCCGCCAGAATCCACATCTTCCCTCTAGAGTTTGGACTTATGGGTCCAATGAGATCAAACGCCCAAGTGTGGAAGGGCCAAGGAGTCGACAACGCATGCAATTCTACTGCAGGAGCGTGAATGGAATCAGCCAACTTTTGACATGGTAGACAGCGTCTGACGAAGCCAAGGGCGTCAGTCTCCATAGTAGGCCAGTAATAGCCTAACCTCATCAACTCCTCATAAAGCTTCCTAGCTCCCTGATGCTCTCCGCAAGCGCCTTGATGTATCTCCGTCAACAGAGTTTCTTTGTCTACCTCAGGGACACAACGCATGGGCTGTCCTCGCAAGCTTTTTCTAAATAATTCGTTCTTCTCGATAAAGAATCTAGCAACTCTCCTCTTCACAATAGACGCCTCTTTCATATCCAAGGGAAGAGTCCCATCTCTGAGATATTCCATGTAGGGTCGTCTCCAATCCCCTTGAATGCTTACGAAGTGAACATGCACCATCTCAGCATCCTCGCGGCAAATAGGACACTCTGCCTGGAGACGATCACAATCCTCCTTCATACTTGGCCAATAGAAGCCAAGTCTCTGCATTCGCCTATAAATGCTGGGCCCTTCCAAGCCACACATGCTCTCGTGTAACTCAAGCATCCTGTTTCTCCCTTCAAGCAATGAAACACATCTCATCAACAAGCCGTCGGAACTTTTCTTATAAAGCTTCTCCTCCAAGAGATAAAACTCCTTCAAAGTGGCTAAGTCTGAAGACCTTGGGGATTTCAATTTACGGATAATATCTTGACGCCAACCACCATCCTCCACATCGTGACAAGGGAGGTGAAGGACGCTACAAGGTTGCATTCTCTTAGCTATAGCGAAGGTCTTCACCTGGTCTCCATCTAAATGAACCTTGGCTCCAAACGAAGCTAAGGCATCCGCTTGTCTATTTTCAGCTCATGGGACATGCTGAAATTTAAAGCTCTTGAAAGCCCTAGCCAAACTGAGAACACGCTCCCTGTAAGAGGCTAAAGAAGGCTCCTTGACTCCGAACTGACCAGTGACTTGCTTTACCACCAAATTAGAGTCTCCTTTGATAAGAATGTGCTCAATGCCCATCTCTTGTGCTATAGAGAGCCCCAAGACCAAGGCTTCATACTCCACTTCGTTGTTGGTACAAGTGAATGTTAACTTATACGAGAGAGGGATAGACTTACCCTCCGGACTTGTCAGCACTATGCCGGCACCACCCTCAGGTTGGGAAGGGGATCCATCAAAGTGAAGAACCCATGGCCTGGCCTCTTCACACATAGCAACTTCAGGAAGGCCCCCCGGTAAGCTATCATCAATGGGTTCATGATTCTCGGCGGGGAAAATAGCCAAAAGGTCTGCAAGCGCTTGACTCCTGATTGCTTTTGGTAACATTGGCACAATGTCAAATTCTCCAATAATAAGAGCCCACCTGGTTAGTCTCCCTGACATTATCGGCCTCTTGATAAGGAAGCGGATAGGATCTGACTTGGTCATCAAATGAATTGAGTGAGCCAAGAAATAGTGTCTGAACTTCTGGGTGGCATATACCAGCGCCAAACAATGGTTCTCCAAGGCGGGGTACTTCATTTCTGCGCCTTTGATGAGACGAGACAAGTAATAAATAGGCTTCTCGACACCACCTACTTCTTGTGCCAAAAGAGCCCCTATAGACCTCTCGGTAGAAGTCAAATAAAGAAGCATGGGTTTCCCAAGGATAGGCAGTGACATCATGCGAGTTGCCGCAATAACTTCCTTGATCTTCTCAAAATTTGGTTGCTCCACCTCTTCCCATTTGAAGGTAGATCCCTTCTTCAGAAGATATTGGAATGGACTAATAAGCTCGAATAAGGCAGGTACGAAACGCCTTATGTACGACAACCTTCCAACGAGTGTTCTGACTTCATCCCTATTGCTTGGGCTCCTCATCTCCAAGATTGCTTTCACCTTGTTTTCATCTACACTGATGCCATCCTTATGCACTTTAAATCCAAGAAACCTCCCCGACGAAACACCAAAAGCGCACTTGAGTGGGTTCAACTTCAGCTGGTATCTCCTACACCTTTGAAAGACTTTCCACAATGTCATCCACATAATCTTCTATGATGTCATGTATCATGTCATGAAAGATTGCCGTCATAGCACGCTGATATGTGGCTCCCGCATTCTTGAGTCCAAAAGGCATAACAGTGTAGTAAAAGTTCCCCACTGGCGTTCGAAAGGCAGTCTTCTCTGCATCTCCCCGTGCCATCTTAATCTGATTATAACCGCTAAATCCGTCCATGAAAGAAAATCGTTCGTGACCAGCGGTTGAGTCTACCAACGTATCAATGTTAGGCAGCGGGAAGTCATCCTTTGGGCAAGCTCTATTCAGATCTCGAAAATCCACACAACACTGAATCTGCCCGTTCTTCTTCTTAACTGGGACCACATTTGCAAGCCAACTGGGATGCTCTATGGGTTTAATGAACCCGGCCTTCAACAACTTTTCTACTTCCGTTTTAATCTTAGTCTCGATCTCTATATTAAACTTCCTCGGAGCTTGCTTCACAGGCTTCATGAGTGGGTCAACTACCAATCTATGAGATATCAGGGCAGGACTTAGCCCCGGCATTTCGTGATACTCCCATGCAAAAACATCTTTGAATTCTTTCAACACCTGGATCATCTCCTCCTTCTCTTCTTTGGCCAATGATTTGTTAATGAATACTGGCCTGGGATTCTCTTCGCTAGAGCTAAGGTGAACTTGCTCTAACTCCTCTTCTAGGTGCTTGGGACCATCCTGCATAGTTCGTGGCGCCTCTTCTACCTTGAGCTTCACTTCCTCCTTTTCAGTACGAGCTTCTACATTCAAAGCTTCTTCATAGGGAATGATAGGGCGCCTTCTCAACTGCCTCTTCTCTTTCCTGGTCAAACGTGGTCCCTCCACCTCATTCTCTTGGCGTCATAAGATACGATATTTCGTGCGCCCATCCTCCATGGTGGACCTTTCAATCCGTCTTCCTCTTGCTTCAATGACTTCTGTACGCTGTCTCTTAGTCCCCGATGGGCTTGCCTTCATATCACCTGCACTACCTTTGTGTTCTTTCATCTTCACGTCATGCATCTTGCCCTTTCCTTTGTCCAACGATACTCCTTTGGGCGGGGGTGGTATAGACATGCCTTTCCCTGCATACTCGTCAAAGAATAAAGCTTCAAAGAAATGGGCCTCATCTTCATCAAACGGAGCTTTAGAAGCCGGAATCTCAATGTCTCTTCCTTTATGATTAGATTTAATACATTGATGCAAAGTGGATGGAACAGCATCATGAGCATGAATCCAGGGTCGTCCCAGGAGTAGATGATAACTGGGATGTGAATCTATGACGTGAAACTTATTAGCTGTGAGGAAGGGCCCTACCTTCAAGCTCAAAGTCACTACTCCGACCGTTTGGATGGCTCCCCCATTAAAGCTCCCCAACGTCGTTGACGATTTTTCTATGAGATGCTCGGGGTAGTTGGATCTCTTCAATATTGACAAGGGGATTATATTAACAGAAGAACCCCCATCCATCATGGCTCGTCGAACCTTGAGCCCAGCGACTTCAGCCTCCACATACAAAGGCTTATTATGATTTCCACTTTCTCGAACTCGCTCCGCATCTTTAAAGACTATCGCAGACTGATGAGCCTTTGCGGCCTTTCGCACTCCTGTGGATACGGCACAGCAACTGCCACCCTGATTGCTCGCTATCTCTGCTATTGCCAAAGCGGCTTGAGTCTTCGCTTCCTCATCAAACTCTAAAAGGTCAAAGAAAGCCCTGAAGTTGGTAGACTTCACGAGTCCCTTCACCACAATCACATGATCGTCTTCTACTGGGGCCTCCACTTCCTCTATTTCCTGTACTCCTTCAATCCTCAAAGGCCCTGCTCCTAACACGGTATGTGCCGGGAGAGGCTGGGTCTGGACCGTGGCTTCAAACTCCCCGTTTCTATAATGTTTCTGGAAAATTTGCCTTAGCGTATAACAATCTTCCGTGGTATGAGTAGTACTCTGATGGTATACGCAAAAGCACCCACTCTTCCTTTCTGCCTCAGTAACATGGCGCCTCACCTGCGGTAACTGTACGTGACCATCTTTTACCCAAACTTCTAGCAAAGCATACACATCTTCCATTGAGCAGGGGTAAGGAGGCGGTGGCCTTCCTCTCCATGTAGGCGGTCTGGTTTCCTTCTTATCATAGGTGGTTGGCGGAGGTACCTGGTTGTATTGTCCTACTCCATGGCGGCTAGAAGGCTTGGGTTGTTGATCCTCTACAGCTGCTACGGTCATGAGGGGAACCCCTTCACTCTTACTCGTCACTTTATTCACTTTACGGATTGATGAAACTGTCTTCTTGGCTCTCTCAATGAGCTCCGAGAAGGTCGTGATATTCGCCTGTTCAAGGAACAACCTTACACTGCTGCTCATATTGGAAACGCACCCATACACCAAGTCCGCTTATGCCATTGGCTCCTTGCATTCTACTGCTAGGTCTCGGTACCTCTTGACAAATGTCACTGCATCCTCATTGGCACACTGCTAGACTCTGCCGAGGTCCATGATGTGTACGATTGGATGAGACTCCAAGAATTTTCCACAGAAAGCCGTCACCATCTCCTCCCAAGAAGGAATTGACTCCGGAGCAAGTTTGCTATACCAAGTGTAAGCTTTCCCCGTGAGCGACTTCGAAAATTCCCTGAGTCGCAGCTCCTTGTCTTGGCCGAAGATACCAAGATCATCAATGAAGCACATAACGTGTTCCCTAGCATGTCTGGTTTTCCCATCAAATTTGCGAAACTTGGGCGGCGTGCATCCAGTGGGGTATGACTTCATAGCTACCCATTGAGGGTATGGTGGCCGGAAATCGATGTCTGCAACAATCATCTGCTTCTTCGAGTCCAGCAACTTCTTCAAATCTTCTTTGGTCACGTACTCATTATCTGCCTGAGGGGTGACTCTGGGCGTTTTAGCTCTCGCCTCTTGGACATCATCAGCATCCTCCGTTCTTGTAATTGAACTTCTGCGGCGGGTAGGAGGATTTGGAAATAGTTCCTCCGTAATCCTCTCCTGCTCCTGGGTTCCGTGTGTCTCCTCTGCTTCTGGGTTTTGTGGAGGCTGAGAAGAACGCCCTCTCATCAGTGTGAGCATAAACTCATGCATAGTCCTCTGGTTGTTAAGTATGGTCTCCAACAATGTCGGCGAAACCACCACATGCTCGCTGGCAGCTTCATCACCGGCACTGCCTTGGCCTTGCTCCCTATGAAGAACGCGTCCATGCTCACCAACTGCATCACTAGCCTGTCCTTGCTCCCTGCGAGGGACACGTTCGTGCTCACCCACCACTTCTTCTCCTTCCATCCGCATGGTATGATCATCGTGCATGCCTTCATTGTTCCTCCTCACAGCCTTTCCTTTTGCAGCAGCAGCAGCCACAGCAACAGCATCGTTCTGAGAATCCATTGAATTGCTCTCCCTCCCCAGTGAAGTCGCCAAAATGTTCCGGGAACAGGGGGTTCGTACTCGGAGGTCCAGAGCAACAATAGATGAATCACAAGAAAACAACAGATGAACAACAATAAAATATCACCAAAGTAAATGACAACAATTAAACAAGATGATGGAATAACTCTTGGGAAGTTCTCGTTAGGGAAGAAGTAAAGCGCTAAGAACAAGCACCGGTAAGACAAGAGAACTTAGTGCAAAAGTAAATGAGAGTATGTTTGTAAGAGCTCAAATGGGATATCTTTGTGTTTCCGACTCAGAAAAGTTCAACCTCCCGTTTGAAGGGTAAGGGGGCTATTTATAGGGGTGACTAACAATGACGGTTATTGCTGAAGGGTGATGCTGAGCGTGGAGCATCAATAGTAACATGGGGAACATGGTTCCGTAAAATACGGAGAGTGGGCAAATGGAGAAGGTGGGACGTAAGACGCGGGAAAGTGGAAAAATGGAGGTGAGGTAGTTGTCAGCTTACGGGTTTGATGGAGAGGATGACGTGGACACAAGGTAACCGCCAACTCAAAGGAGTTGATACGGGAGGGTGACGTGGGGTATCTTGGCAAGCAAGGCGGGAAGGTCTGAGCTCAAAAGAACATCACTTCATTTACTAAAGACTCAGTCCTTACCTTGCTTACTCAAAGCGATCGTGGTCAAGCACGAAGAAGCCTTTACTTCAATCCTACCAAGCCACATCCTAGAATTATTCCCGGAGAAGGAGAGGGGAGTTGTCCCCCCTACCTTCACAACATTCCCTACCTTGTCCAAGTAAGGATGTTGTGGGTGGCGCGTGGCCTATGTAAAGCTTACAGAGGGTGTCTTGCTCCTGCATACTTAGACATCCCGTGGTGGCAAAGCCTCGGAGGCGAAGCCTTGGGAGCAAAGCCCTGGCGGCAAGGCCTTGGCGGCAAAGTCTTGGCGGAGACCCCTGGCGGCAAAGCCCTTGGAGGCAACCCCTGGCGGCAAAGCCCTGGCGGCAACCCTTGACGGGGACCCCTGGCGGCAACCCTTGACGGGGACCCCTGGCGGCAACCCTTGACGGGGACCCCTGGCGGCAACCCTTGGAGGCAGAGCCTTGGAGGCAAAGCCTTGAAGGCGGAGCCTTGGAGACAAAGCCTTGGAGGCAAAGCCTTGCCGGCAGAGCCTTGGAGGCAAAGCCTTGGAGGCAAAGCCTTGTCGGCAAAGCCTCGGAGGCAAAGCCTTGTCGGCAAAGCCTCGGAGGCAAAGCCTCGGAGGCAAAGCCTCGGAGGCAAAGCCTTGGCGGCAGAGCCTCGGAGGCAGAGCCTTGTCGGCAAAGCCTTGTCGGCAAAGCCTCGCTATGGAAGGTACTTAATTAATCAATTTCCTTAATAATTAATTAATTATAAAAATAAGAGCCATGTAGGAACACATTTAAATCTAACAATGTCTCATTTATAGTTACTCATCCTAAAATGCAAGGATTTGATTGACCTTTTCATGAGGTGATCAAATAACTAAATATTGTGCATTGTAATGGTGCAATCTAAGTCGAAATATCTTAAAGAACTCTTGAAAAGCGTAAAAGTAAAGAGTGCAAGAAACTAACAAGAGTGAGTGAAAGCAATAAAAGGTTATTGATTCCATCATGTCTAAAACAAAATTTTCATTAAAGCAATACAATATATATATATATATATTTATATTTATCTTTTTGTATATAAAAGCAAAGAGAAGTGAAAACAATTAAAGGTTTTCACAAGTAATGAGGAAAACACCTATCACATAGATTGAATTTGGTCATCACCAATTCAAAAAATAAAAGATTCACATAATATATACACTCATATCCTAAGATAACCTCTAATTAACTAAGAGACTTAGACTCTTGACCTAATCATGAAAACATCAAAACTATAACAAATTTATAATCGAAACCAATAAACTCATTAATAATGATGAAGTCAGGAAGAGAGTTAAGTAGTTAATCGAGCCAATTATCATATTCTCTCATGGCATTTCATGACATCTTTTTATGTTTATTGAGCTTAATTTCATGATTTAGCCTTTAAGTTATGATAATATGAAAATTTGTGTAATGTTCTGAATTTAAGGCTAATTTATGTTATTTCTCTAATTTTATGTTATATGATTGTTATCTTGTAGATTTGAGATACTACACAACCTTATGAAATACTTTCATGTTAGGTTTTGAGTCCTCAAAATAAAACTTCTTTTGCATTTAAGTCCTCTAGGAGGTGAGACTAAAATGTTACAATTATACCAAGTGCTTCTCTTCCTACTATCACACAAATTAATCACAGGCATATTTGTTTTTTGTTAAAGAATCATGAACTAGCAAATTCATTCATATAGTCGTGTTTGAAGAAGGTTTTTGTTCTTTGGCTGCAACAAAAGAGGACCACAAAGCAGTATGATGTCTTCACTGATGTGTTCATTGATTTGTATGCACATGGTTTCTCCTTCGAGACACACAGTTCATAAATGCATAAGAGGAGGCGATAACATTAATGAGAAACAACTTATTATGATCTAAGTTCTCTTGTTTGTTCCTAATGCTCTGTAAGGTTTGGGGCGTACCTGGATAGTCAGATTAAGGTACCCACGCGAAGACTTGGTCACTAATACAAACTCGGATCAACAAACGGTTATGAACTTGAACACGGATCTACTTATCTACGTTGCTCACAGCAAATAACAACGAAAGAGAAGATGAAAGAGACTATCGGAGATCCTCTAAACTTCAATAACGAATTTCCTCCAAGAACTCACCCTCACAGTTTTTGGTTTTTCTCACTTGAGAGAAAACGTGTGTGTATGTATTTTTGAATGAATGAATACCAAGTCTAATTGTGGGATATATATATATAGGAGAGAGATATTTGGAATATCTTTTCATAATTCAAAATCACATTTTGAGATGAAAACTATACTCCCCAAATATCTCTCTAACCACTTCTCAGAATCTTTTATCCATTAAGAATTAATTAATTAAATTAACTAATTAATACTCAGTTACGAAGCTTCACTACTTAAAAATAAAAAATAAAAAAAATCCGAGAATTTTCAATGACTGAATTAATCAGAATACAATCAATTAGCATCCAAAGCACTGGATCATGAAACAATCAATTTTATAATATAAGCTATAAAAATCTGTCAACTACCTAATGCTCACGAAGGCAAACAAAAAAAAAATGCCTTGGTGTTTGGAAAAAGAAAAAATATACAACTGGATTCTGTCCCAAATCAAGGCATGTTTTGCTGATCCACACTTATAATCAAGGTTATTAAAACCGGACCGGCTATTGAACCGGCGAAGGAGGGGTTCAATGGTTCAACCGGGGTTCAACCGGGGTCGGACCGTTGATAAATAAATAAATTAAAAATAATAAAAAAAACCTATATATGATAAAATTTTAATTCAAATATTCATAATTAGGTTACAAAATACAATTATAACATTAATATATTAATACAATTTTTATAAATTAACATGAATTAATATAGAGATAATCAATTTTCATAATGTTCAACAATATAATATCATCAAGTGACATTTTATGATCACTTTCTCTATCAAATTTTGGTTCATAATCAACATTCTCTATCAAATTTTGGTTCATAATCAACATTCTCTAATGACCGGTTCCCGGTTCAACCGGTCGGACCGGCCGGTCCGGTCCGGTTTTAATAACTATGCTTATAATACAAGCTAGCAAAACTCAAATAATTACAGAATTAAAAAAGAAAAGAAAAATTGAGGAGGTTCATCATGACCATGAAGGCACTCTATCATCTGGTCCAGAAAGTGTGATCTGCCATTTATGCATATACTATTTTGGTAATGGAGACCAAGAGAAAATGAATGATGAAATCTCAAATTTAAAAAGATTCTATGATATATATTAAGCAGTTTTAAAGAGCATTGCTGGTAATTTATTCTAATAGATACTGGTAATTAGTAACTTTTTCAGAAATAGCTACAAGTACCTAAAAGAGTTATGATTACCTTTGGATAATATATTATCAGCAGGCCACTACAACTAAGTATGATAGAGCACTTAAAATGCTAATATGCAGGAGGTAAGCTACCCAAATTTTTAACAAATAGGTTAAACGGTCATTTTGGTCCTCAAACTATATTTTGTTCTGTTTTGGCCCTCAAACTATGAAGTCAGTTTCAATATGGTCCTTAAACTATTTTCATTTTGTTGTGGACCTCAAACTATGGGATTAGTTTCATTTTAATCCTCAAACTATTATTTGTTCTGTTTTGGTTCCCAAAATACGATTTTATCTAGTTTCTACCATTATTTCTAACATGGACAGCTGAGATGGATTATTTCTCACTCATGTGTCATAATAAGCAAGTTGACAAAGTGAGAAAAAAAAATCTTCATTTTTAATAACAAATGGGAGATGAATTTATGGTTGATTTTTTTTAAAGAGTGAAACTTTTTCTTTCTCTTCGTCAAATCACTTATTATAAGTTTGAGGACTAAAGTGAAACAAATATGAAAGTTTCAAGACAAAAACAGAAAAAATGTGAAAATTTGAAGACCAAAACAAAGAAAATTTGAAAGTTTGAAGACTAAAACGGAACTAAAAATAGTTTGAGGAACAAAATGAAACTGGCTCCATAGTTTGAGGACAAAATGGAACAAAAAATAGTTTAAGAACCAAAATAACCATTTAACCTAACAAATATGCATGAACATAAAGCTTGCTTTAGAGAGAGTTCAGAAAAGACATACATTACAGTCAAATGCAAACCTCCTCGCAAGCATGAGTGCGGCATTCCTGTCTCTCTCCGATTCGAAAGCTAATACAAAAGAAAGCTCTGGCTTTGGTTGCCAAAATACTGCCTGTGCTGCAGCATTCCCTCCTCCTCTTACCCCACAGAGCTAAAGCAAACATAAACAATATGCTTTATTTTCGCCAAATCCCAGTTTGTAGCAAATGAGAAAGAGAAGAAAAATAGCACAAATTTGAACACAATTGATGCTGAGAAGGGAAATATCAAATTAGCTTTAGCAGACATGGCTTAACTATGAGCAAATGGACTGCACTCCACCAAAAAGAAAGCTTAGTCCAAGGTGAAGGTTAAATCATTGTTTACTACACAGTACACACTAAATGTCCAAATTCCTTTTACTATTTAGGTCAAAGGGTCATTTTGGTCTTAAATGTATGCCCTAATGTTTAATTTGGTCCTTTATGTTTCAAAATGTTCAAATTGATCCTAAATATTGGCAAAATGTTTCATTTTCATCGCAAATTATTGAATTTAGTCATATTTTTCTCGTTTCACATTTCAAGTTCAAAGGACTTGTTAAAAGTAACTTGTAACTCTGAGTTCGTCGCGTTCGAACTTGAAACGAGAGAGATAAGATCAAATTCGTTTGTTGATCGTGAAACAAGCAATCTACTTTTAGAATCGATTTGACCATGTTTGCTGACGACTACAACAAGATAGAGAAAATACTCTTTGAGAACAAAACATAGTTCTAAACTCGTCATATTTGAAGTTGAAACGAGAGAAATATGACCATATTCAATAGTTTGAGACCAAAATTGAACATTTTGCCAACATTTAGGATCAAGAACATTTTGAAACATAAGGGACCAAAATGAACATTAGAGCATATATTTAGGATAAAAATGACCCTTTGACCTATTATTTATTAGGGTAAAATACAGGAAAGGTACCTGTGGTTTGGCCTAATCTCACTTTATGACGTGTGGTTTCAAAAGTTGCACATTAGGTACCTGTGTGTTTCGCCGTTAAACAGAAGCAGTACTTGTGTAATTTTCCGTTAAATTTTTGACGGAAAAAGTATTACTTGTGGTTTCAAAAGTTGCACATTAGGTACCTGTGGTTTTGCTGAAGCTTGAACTACATATTAGCTTCATATTTTGAACATTAAACGATGAAACCCAACCCTCTCTTCATCTTCATCATCATCTTCTTCCCATAAACTCAACAAACCCTCATTTCTCATACGAATTTCAAATTCCACTCATCAAATTAAATCAGAAATCACACACACACACACATAGATATACATTAATCAGAAATCACCCGAATTATCAAAGATTTAGGGTTTCTAATTTGATTTGATGAAATTAGGGTTGTTGAAATTGCAAATCGAAGAGGGTTTCTGTAATACCCCAAGGTACCATGTTAGACATTAGACTTAGCATTTGACTTAAAAGTAAATTGTGTAGTTAATCTAGAAGTCCTTATGAGCTTGTGGTTAAATTGAGAGCAACCTGATAAAAAAATTTTATCCGTGTTTCATTTTAATTTTATTATAAGACACTTTTGAGTAAGAAATAATAAATTATAGATATAATATTTTTGAAAGGAAAATATATATTTGGAACCTACTATTTTCAATGAATCCAACAATATAATTTTTTTCAAAAATCTCTATTTCTAGAACTTTTGAGTTTTAGGGACTGTTTTGAAAGAATTTAAATGTTTTTGGGCAATACTATGGATCTAGCCTCTTTCTCCTTGCATCAGAATTACTTTTTTGCCCCCCCAAATTTGGCCAAAATAGCAAAACAACCCTTTCTTTAACGGAAAATTACACAAGTACTGTTTCTGTTTAACGGCGAAACACACAGGTACTTTATGTGCAACTTTTGAAACCACACATCATAAAAGTGAGATTAGGCCAAACCACAGGTACCTTTCCTATATTTTACCCTATTTATTATGTTTAAGAACAGTGAAAGAATGATGGAACTCATGGAACCATTGAAAAATTTTGCTCCTTTATATATGATCACTTAGAACCATGTTGGAGACAGCATTACTACACGAAATACCTGCATCAAACTTGAGTAGTACTCTTTGGCAATAGTTGTATTTCCTTTACAAAGCTTCATCCTCATTTTTCCAACATGAAGAACATGAATAGTTTCGGTTGAATGATGTGAACCATTTTTCTGAGTTACTGCCACCTGCAAGGAAGTGAACATAAGTATAATGCTTATAATCATGAAATTTTAGTCAGTTTTAACAAAAACTTTTATATTGAAATATTGAATGCTGACAGAGTATAATTGGCAACGACAACTTCACTAAAACTAAACACTGTTTTAAAATTTTCCATTTGAATAGCATGTCAAAAGACCATTCAGAAAGGGTCCAAAGATAATTTTTATGCGGAAAAGGGTTTGCTTCCTTGAAGTTTCCTTACCAAGATTTCCAAACAAGAGCATAACAAATGGAAGAAAAGTTTTGAAAGATTGAATTATGTCTTGCCGAGTTATAAAAAAAATACCCACTAATCATAATTTTATTTTATAACATAATAGTAAATACATAAAGGCTTAAAAAGCCTAAAATCTACACCTAAGTTTTCTTTTTTATAATTCCAACATTTATTGTCATTTAAGCCTACTGGACATAGAATTTGACATTTATTACTAGACCTAAAGCTCTAGATTACTTGACCAGGCCTCTAGGCTCTATGAGCATTTACAGAAGTACTTACAAATCGCCTACCAACAAGGCTCTCACATCGATAGTGGGAATCGAACTCACGACCTTGTGAGTTATGAGTCGACTCCTTACCATCAAATTTAGATTGCAGGTTAGAAAACACAATTTAATCAGCACACAAAAAGTGGAAGGTAAGAGAGATTTTAGAACAATAACGAAATGAAAAAAAAAAAGTAACAATAGATAAGCTTATAAAATGATAAAAATAAATACCAGAGCAACATAAAAATCAATAGCTTTTGTCGAAGAACAGAAAAGGATTGGAAAAAAGAAAAAGAAAAGAAAAGAAGTATACATACATTGAATTCAGCGTCTTGTTTACGCACAAGTGCCTCCACATAAGTTCCCAGACCAGCAGCTGCATAAAAATAGCAAATCAAACTCTATTAATATATCTACCTTGGAGTTTATCTTTCTAACAGAATCACAGATACAGAAACCTTTTTGATCATGACTAATAAATAAATCAATTCAACATTGTTATGCGTTGCTCTGATTTTACAAACGTGAAAAAAGATTTGGGATTGGGATGAAACCTGGATCTATTGGACCAGTGGTTGACAATGTGATCTTCTGGCCTTCTAAAACAATATCAACTTGCAATATTCGCCCAACATCAAAAGGTTCAGGGGCATAAACTGATTTGGTAGCTCCTGAAACAGATAAAGTTCTTTTATGTAACAAACAAGAGGGGAAAAAAAACAAATGGAACCTACCAGATTATGACATGTTTAATTACGATTCATTTGCAAGACATATCTTGAAACCATAATCTAATGGGGCAAGCCCCCCAAACAGGAAAAAAAAAAGGCTAATGAACTATGTGTAAGAGCAACAAAAAAGAAAGTCACATGTTTTATATCAAACAATATTGGCTGTATAAATGTATGATTTCAAGAAAAATTTCTGTAAGAAAGAAGGCAGATGCAATTGAGGATTCAGTATCCTCCAAAGAATACAATGTTAAGAAGAAAACAGTTAACAAAAGAAGTTAAAAATGTGGCACTTCTGGCTGAATCCCTTGCATATCCAAAAGAGAAACACTCCCCTAAATAATGCTTGATCTGAACACAACAATTGAACTGCAGAAGAACCCTTGTCCTAAGAAATGTTCGAAGATATACCTGAAATAAGTTCCCTCTTGACATCTTCAGACGACACACGATACCACTGAATCGAACATTTTGAAAGATCATCAGAGCAGGGCTGAATTTGCAAATATGAACCTAACACTTCAGTCCCTTCTAGTTCATATAAATGGGGAATATTTTCCCCACCCTTCTTTATCCTTGCTAGCTGGAAAGTGCAATGGAGGATTAATCAGCAACACAAACTTACCTCTGAAAACATTGAGGCCAAAGTAATATTCTTGATTAGATAAGCTTAAGCAACTTGTATCAGGCCAAAAAAAAGCTTAAGCAACTTGTCATGTGATTATCCATACCACATAAGATTTTGTTTAGATATTTGGTTTAATCTATCACACATATTGTCTTCGAGAAAGAATGGAAGATTTACATATTAACATCATACTTCTTAACATTTAACAATAGTAATTAAATGGAAAAGTAAGCTGCCAAATCAGAGTGATCATACCAAAAAATAATATAATAAACTATTACAGGCAAACAACACTTGACTTTATAGTGCAAAAGCCACAAAACAAAAAATAGATTGAAAATTAACCAGCCAATTTATTCCAAAATAAAACAAGATAGTCCGTATTAATCTCAAAATGTATTATGAAAAAGTATCTCATCAACACCATGAAGGACCAAAGTTATGTTATCCACCACTAACAAATGCAGATGCAAGAGTAAGACATCGTCGAAACATGACTATAATGCAGAGAGGAAAGATGATAATTGAATATTACTTACACCTTGAGAAATCAAGACTAAATAACTACATAAGTTTGCAGGCCAAGTATGAAGTTCATATTATAATCTGTTCAACATGGCATTAGATTTCACTCATACCTCTTTTTGAAGTCGAATATAATGTCTAGACTTCTCTTCAAGTTGAGTCCTCAATGCTCGAAGCTCATATTCCATGTCCATAACCTACAAAGTAATAATAAATGAACTCATGTTTAAGATAAACTGATAAAAAACAACTCTTTAATGAAAAATACTAATGACAAGGAAATAATGGGGAGAATCCAACTTGACAAAAGGGAACAATACTAAATACGAGTTCATGACAACAAAAATATTTCTGCTATCAACCATGATTTATTGCCAAAGAAGACCTGATTCTGGAACTATCCTGGTCTTCTGAGACATAACACCTTGCATGTCCTCAAACTATTGATTATTTTCTCCTAGTGTTTGCAATATAGTGGTGATTACACACCAGCAGTACCAAATGGTATAATACATACCACATAACAGCTATTCTTGAGAGCAAGACAGACAAACAAATCAATGGTATAATTTAATTTATGTGGAGAATACAATCATAACACATAAGATACCAGTGGGATGAACCAATCTTGTTTAACCAGGGAGACATACACATATATACCAACTGAGTTTGGAAAAGAATTTTTTTTCTTAAAAAAAAAGAAATGAACCAAACTATAAAGGACAGAATAATTCAAATAATAGGAATTAAATTTGTGACGTGGGATATAAGGAACAAATATTCAATACAAACCTTGCTAGGCTGATGCAGCATTTTGATTCTTCGAGCCTCCTGAACCTCCTTCATTAATTGTTCCACGTCCTAATTTCCAAGAGAAACAAACTTTAATGAAATGAAATCACATAGTCGATTCAGTTTCACTGTGAGGCAATTTTCTACATCAAACTACACCTCTGTTAAGTACTGAATCTTTTACTACATTAAAAAATGCCAGGGGGAATATAAGCTTCACACAAGTAGGAAAGGTACAAAATAACATGAAGAGAAGATATTATCTACTCAAATCCTCTCCATTAACCTTTTGATGGACCCTCAATGATCCATACATACAAGAGAAGGAAGAAGAGGGCTCTCAAGAGGGTTCTAAATTGAATAGGCCAGGGACTAATGGCCCAATGAAGTCTGTTAGTCAAGAAGGGAATACCGTTTAGGGTAGGGGACCACGGCAAGGTAATGTGGCATAACGGTTTCTCTGCTAGCCGTGAGTGCGTGTGAGGCAGCAGCTAGGGAGGTATTTGAGTAGGGTTTTGGTAATGTTTTAGGCAGGAATTGGAAAGGTCATTTTGGGAGAGACTTAGCCTCTTGAAAGCCAAGGGGTTTGTGTGGTTTTAGGTGCATATTCTTGTTCTCTGGTTTGTCTATGTAATGGTGTCTCTAGTTTTCTAAGGCCCCATACTGTTTTATGCTTACTAATACAAAAGTGTTGTGGGTTCTATCACCTTTCAAGTTTCAGCAATTTGAGATATACCCTTCTGATCACATCCAACCAAACATGCCATGGCAAACAATAGGTTACGAACTTTAAAATTCCCCAGCCTCTCTTTACCATCTTCATGTATGTAACACCTATCTTGATCAACAACTAGACCATCAGTCTAACATGGTCAACACTCACTAAGTCACTAACAATAATAACTCATTTCCTTAGATTTTGGGCTATCCCAAAAAATAGATAATTATGAAAAAGGTTTCACATTCCGTTCAGGTTTCCAGTGAAACTGCACCTAATCTGCACCATAGCCTCTTACTTTCCCTATGGATCAGAATCATTTTTATCTCCTAGATATGTTCCTCAGCTCAGGATTTCTTCAGGGGCCCTGTTAACAGATATGGAGAAGGATTAAAGAGAGATATTTTATTGATATGTTTGTTTGAACTCTTTTGTTTTTGGTTTCTTCTTGTTCCTTTCTTAGGAAAAGGGGCACTCGTTCACTGAAGAGTGTTCATGACGAATCAAACTTACCACCCTTAAAAAGATTACAGCATATTTATAGCTTGTAAGTGCCATCCAAAAATAGCAGCCCCGTTACAAGCTCTAAACAAAAATTTCAAAATAATCCCTTGGGATAGGTTGCAAACATTGTACAACTTAAAGCTACAACAATTGGGTTTTAATCACAAACAGCCCTAAAGTAGCCTCCTAATCTTACACATATTGAACAATGGATCCAAAAGCACCTTCAAAAGATATCAAACATACCTCATTTGAGCCACTTGGCATCAATTAAGATATGGTGTCCAGCAAATGGAAAAGGGAAGCCCGGCACCCATGAAAATTATTGCCTATCATAAAAGTCAACATTAACCTAACTAACCTATACAGTATTTACAACCAAGCAGTGAAGAGAAAGTTATAAGAGGTAACATCTAAGGAAACAGAGAAATGGGCTAAATCCAAAAATTAATGTTATATTGCCCCCAAAAAAAATGAAGTAAAGGAAAAGAAGAAAATTCTATTAATAATAAAGAAGAATATAACTTCTAATCGGAGTTCCCAATTTTTTACTGTTTTTCATGGTCCAAAATCCAAATAGTGCAGGTCTGGAAATTCAAGAAAACAACATTTGCATATATGTACCATAGACCTATCTCAATATTAGGCAACTAAGTCAAACTTGAACCAATAATTCTGATGCAATTATTAACATAAAAAAGAAAAAAAAGAAAAGGCCGAACTCGTCTCACTTTTAAAATTGAAGCATTATGAATAACAACACCATGGCACTAACCTGCTTCCCTGAGGCTTGAGACATTCTCTCGTGCTCCTCCAGGGCCTCTTCAACTCTCTGGACTGCTGCTCTTGCATTCTCTATTTCAGCACGAGCAAAAGCTCTTTCCTCATCTACAAGTTGTTTAGCATCTTCAGAAGCCTAAAAATGAATAAACTCTCAGTAATGGAGAAGGGCATTTGTTTATGACTTCATGCAGGAAAAGTATAGAAGACATGAACAGGAAAGAAAACATAATTAATAGTACATGAACTAATATATTGAACTAATAGCCTTAGAAAAACATTAAAAAAGGATCCAAAGCCTTGTATTCAATTGAAGGTAAAAATCATTATGCTAGAGAACCATGATCGAAGAAAACATTGAAGGACTTATGTTAAGTTCAAGACACTAATAAGAATCATGGACAATGTAAAGTATAATATAAATAAACAAAAGCCCCAACAAAAAATGGAATGAGCAGAAAATTCCCTAGTGCTTCCCAACTCCTAAGATGTCTAGCTAGCTCAATAGTTAAAGTTACATTTAGGGGTTCTGCCAAACATTCACTGATTCTCATTCCCCAGCCAAGTTAGAAAACTTATCAGACAAACAAAGATGCTCCGAGCAACATTTTGTTCATTGTGTAATTTATACAAAGTTACATGTGTTACACATACATTTTCTATACATCCCTTATCGAGTAAGCAATTATTTTTGGATCCATTTTTGCATTTTTCTGTCCATATTAGAACCAAACACAGAGAATGAAGTCTGATTTATGAAAGCATGCACATGGCTTTTTGTGACTTAGTTAAGATCAAACTGCTAAGATTTAGGTAAAATTGTGTCCTTAAATTTGTTATAGGATTGAATACACCGAATCATTAGTGCTCAGAACATGAGTTTGTTTAGAGAAGAGAATATTTTGAGTAGAGATCTGGGGGATTTAAGATCTCTTCTATGTTAAAGTCATTGTTCATCTGGTTCTGTTTCTGTTTCTCCTTTTTTTTTTTCTTTTTCTTAAGGAGTATATTATCATTTTACATGCTCCTTCCTCTTCTCTCCAAAGAACTTAATACTTTCTCATATAAATATTTGCTCAAAGAAATTTACATCACCTGCTTAAGAAAACTTGCTAGTTTCTTCACCTCTGACTTCTCTTGTATTAATTCCCATTCCCTCTGAGTCAACTGAACTGCTAAAGCTTCAACCTGACGAAGGCACATGATAAGTCAAAGTAGCTTCACTTAAAAGGAAGCAAAAAACACAAATAAAATGGTACCCAAAACTAACCATGGCAATAGCTTCCACCACATCATCATTGTTTTTTCCGGCCACACGCCCTTTTAAGGATTCAAGTGCATCTCTAAGCTTCTTCAAAAGAACGTGTTTTTCCAATGATGCTGCTTCTTTAATTCTAGCCTGAATTTTATAAGCACAAACTTAGCTACAATGAGGACTTCTTTTAAAATTATATATTCAGTATCATTTCAAGTGTAAAAAAACCTCTATTAAATTATAAGAAATAATTGATGGTGAAATAAATATACTGAACGTTGAATATTATTTGGCCTACACAGAAGAATTACAAGGACATGAAAAAATTTAAATATTTGAAAACTTGAAATGGCAAAAGTTTAATCCTTCAACTTAGTACTTGGTTTTTTGTTTCATTTTAGTCTCTTAACTTTCAAGAATAAATAAAAAAATATCCTAACCCTTAACATTGTTAATTTATTTAATAAAAAATGCTTAATTAAAACCAAAAATAATATTTTAATACCGAAATATTATTAAAATCAACGATTTACTAATCATATATGTTGTTTTTTGTGGAAAAATAAACAAATTAATTAATACACAAAAGTCTCTCAATTTTAGTACTTTTCATTTAATAAATGAACAGTAGCAGGAGTTCGGAATTTTTTATTATTTTTTAAGAAGAAACTAACGACTCGGTTCTTGAAAGATCAACGAATTAACAATCCAGTCTCTAAAAGATTGAAATACACTGTTTAATCCCTGTAAAAATCAAATGATATACTTGTTAATCCTTTTCAAGAACTAACTAGTATACTGTTTGGGTTCATTCAAGAATTAACAAGTATACCGTTCGATTCTTTCAAGGACTAAACTGTGTATATCAATCTTTCAGGGACCAAGTTGTTAGTTTACTCATTTTTAAAAGAGTAAACTAACAAGTCAGTCACGGAAAGATCATCGAGTTGACAACTCAGTCTGTGAAAGATTAAAATATACAGTTTAATCCCTCAAAGGACCAAACAATATACTTGTTAGTTCTTTTCTTGGACTAACGAGTATACCGTTTGATTTTTTCAAGTACTAAACTATGTATTTCAATTTTTAATCTTTCATGGACCAAGTTGTCAACTGATTAGTCCTTCAGGTACCAAGTTGTTAGTTTACTCTTTTTTAAAGTTAAAAAACCAAAAGAGAGACTAATCAAATTTAAGGGACAAAATTGAAACATGACCATAAACTAAAAAACCAAAAATATAAAGGAAGACCTCTTCAGATAACTTAGCAGCAGCAGCCAAACCCTTCTCAAATTTACTGGCAAGATCACGAACAGACAAGCGTTTCTGATGTTCCAACAACTGTGCAGTCTCACGTGCAACAAGCTCCTTCATGGATTGTACTTTTGGGTCATCCTTTGTTTCAATGATCTGATTGTTAGCTCCAATTTTGTAATTTGGAAACCGATTAGAACCAAATTCTACATCAGCTGATACTGCAGGCACTGCCTCTTTTTGCATAGTATCACCAAAATTACGGGTCACTCTAGTCATTGTTTCAGTCTATTTAGTCTGCCAAACACCCCCAAAAAATAAATTATGCAATATTTTGTGGAGTCAATGAAGCAGATTATAAGATTTTGCAAATATACCAAAAAGAAGAAGAACATATACTCTGAGGAATACAAAAACTGATCAAAAAACAAGAAAGCAAAACAAAACAAAAAAAACAAACACACCCATTATCAGAGACTAACGAATTATGCCACCACCCAATAAGCTACTTGAAGAAGTCAAAGCAAATACAGAGAGTTCAGGCAATAAAACTGAACCCTAATTCTCCTTAAATTTTAAGTTTTTTCTTGTTTCCCTTGTGGGTTTTGAGTAGAGGCAATCAGGGAAAAGCTAACAAGAAAAGACAAAAGGAAAAGCTTGAACTTACAGATCATGAGAAGACAATTTAATGGGTACTTAGGATTGAGATTCTTGGATCAGATGCAAAGGGTAGCACCAATTTAGTTGTATTCAGACTAATGCTCTTAGAGAGAGAGAGAGAGAGAGAGAGAGAGAGAGAGAGAGAGAGAGAAGAGAATATGCAAAGAAAAATGGTAGCTTTCCTTTTTGAAAAGAAAGAAGGAAGAAAGGGAATGCCGCCCCAAGAAAGAACGTCCTTTCTATTTCTTTTTCTCTCTTTAGCTCGGTACTGTTATGTCACGCTTATGCTTCAAAACTTGAAACTCTTAGGCGGGTTATTATAAAATTATAAAATATAAATATTTGAGTATATTTTAATATTTTAAGGGCTTGTTTGAGAAATCATTTGGGTTCATTTCATTTCATTAAATGAAATGAGATGATTAGGTACGTAAATGAGATTAAATGAATAAATGATATAATTGTATTGGGATAATTTGAGAGATAATGATGTTAAATAGAATGTAAAATTATATAAATGGTATATAATAATTGTAGTTGGTTGAAATAGATTTATGGATTTT
This sequence comes from Chamaecrista fasciculata, assembly GCA_003254925.1. Lineage (NCBI taxonomy): Eukaryota > Viridiplantae > Streptophyta > Magnoliopsida > Fabales > Fabaceae > Chamaecrista > Chamaecrista fasciculata. Next base: position 61,948 of record QANZ01023366.1, read on the forward strand.
TTTTAAATTGATTTTAGTTGTTTCATTTGTTTTAGAATTATGGTAACTGTTTCTATAATATTTTTTTAAGTTTGTCTTAAATTATTGAATATAGTTATATTTTTTCGTTTTAAGTTTGAATGTAATGAGTTCAAAATTATAAGTTACCTTTGACAAGTCATTTCTCTATTTAGTCTGTTGAGTCTTGAAAATTAATCATTTATTTCAAAGTAAAATGAGTAAAGTTTATTATATCTGTGATATTTGAAATCTAAATGGGACTAGCTCGAAACTATATATTATTGAAGAGTTTTTTTAGATGACAAGCTATGGAGGATAGAGTCTGGATCTGGATGAGAAAAAAATTTAACAATATTACTCTTGCGGGTAATTCCAACCATGTTGTTCATCATTCTTGGATGCTTCAGTACCTAGTATTTTGAAGGGGTTAAAGATTTGAAAAAGATGGTATATTTGACAATGGTGTCTATCACAACTGTGGGTTATGGTGACTATTCTTTCAACAATGATCATGCAAGATTATTCATGGGTATTTGGTTGATGATTGTATCATTTATGACAAATCATTTAATAGAATTTTCATTAAAACCTATTTGGGAGATCTTATTCAGATCATTGATATTATGTGCATGTGACAAGATTTTTATACATTTTAAAAAGTATTAATAACTTCTTAAGTTTTACAAGAATTTCCATAACATATTGGTTGACTTCAGTTTGAAGTGTGTTCAGAAACATTAGGAGTTCGGGCTGGTTGACATCAGTTTGGAGTGTATTAAGAAACATTAGGAGTCCAGAAAGTGTGAGTAAGAAAATATAATTGTTGTTTGATTATTATTTTAAACTTGTTATACATGACTAATATATATATATATATTATGTCACAATTACTTTGTTCTTTATTGATTGAAATTCCTCTATTTTTTTTTATGTAGGTTAATTAATGGAGAACAAGAATGCACCAAGCAGTGAGCAAAACCGTTTGAGAGCTATTCATTTACATAAATGTTTTCTTGGGTGGAGCATTTTTATGTTATTTTTGTATCTTTATATAATTGTACTCTATTTCTGGGTTGGCTTTCAAGATATTGACAAAGTTGAAAAGCATAACAAATTCATAGAGTGTTTTTATTTTGTAATGGTTACAAAATAAACCATAGGTTACGATGACATTTTTCGTAAGACTAATTTCCTTGGGGCTTGATTGAGCTGGTTTATACTATGCTATCTAGAGGTTTTTAGATGTGTTCTATAATGTTTTATAAGCTTATTAGAGTGGTTTTGGCCTCTAGATAGGTTAATTAGAGCTTGAGTTCATAATTGCAACTTTGCTCTTTTATCGTCTAAAAGTGTAGTTTTCTCGGGTTAAATCTTTAATTTGTATTTGATATTTTAGACTTGAGATATTACACATTTTTATGTCACAATTGTAGGTTTCATGGAGCAAAACCTCTTAGGAATCATTTGGGACAAACCGGAGATCATTCGGATTCAAAATGGAGCCGAAACATGCTTTTTACTATGTGTTGTCCAGTGTTGTTCGCCAGATACTCGCCGGATAGTGCAAAGTGGCAAGGAACCGATGAAAAAAATTCCAGAGATGTTCGCTAGTTACTCATCGGATAGTGCAAAGTGGCGAGGAACCTGCGAACATCGCGAATCTGAAGCTGTTTTCGTATTTTCTTTGGCTCGACCTGAATTTTCACTGAAATGACCCGAAACTTTCACCATAGACCCGAAATTTAGCCCTCTATTTGACCCAACTCAGCCTTCCACATATATCTAACTTAAAACCCACATTCCCATCATCTCATTCACTCTCATTCTTCACCACCCACGCCTCTTCTCCTTCTCCTTTCACCTTCACCTTCACCTTCATCCACCACCATCCATGGCCGTTCTTGGGGGTTGGGAGCTCGGATTCCGCGCTTCTCCACCGATGAGTGGTTGAACATCTTGCTTGGAGGGCGGATGACGAGGCTAGAGCACTGGGGTTTCTATCGTCTAGGGAGTTTTTCATCTCTCTGTCATCTTTAATCTTAGGGTTTCTATTTAGTTGTTGAACTATTTTAGAATTCTGATGCAAATGATGATTTTGGATTGTATTCCTTGAGCTTATTCTTGATTGTATCATGTTTTGACTCTTAATTCGATATTCTTCGTTGTTAAGCTCTATCCTGTTATTGTTCTTGTGATAATCTTGATTGATGATTGTTTAATTGTCAATTGGAGTGACTTTAGGAATTACCTTCACTAAATTGGATTGTGGATTGATTAATTAGGTTAAATAGTCTATTGTTTAAGAACTTGTTAATTGTGTTAATTAATCATTCCTATGAGTTTTCATGGCAATTGCAATTTAGTCCCTGTTATGAACTCCCTATGATTTTTATGGTGCAATGATAGTCGAACCATCCCGTAACTCCGAGTATTTCTCCATCCTTAGCTTGATCACCCTTTTTATATTTTTATTTTTCATTCATTTTATTCCTTAAAGCATACTTTCTTATAGTTACTTTTTACAAATTACTTTAAAAGACAATTTTGTCATACTATAGTGTATAGCTTTGCATTCTTTATCGGCATCCGAGAACCGCTCTCTTCTCCACATTCGGGGAGTCCCCAAGAAATTTCGACCTGGCGAGTACCATTATACTACATTTTGGTCGGTTAATTTGATGCGCTCACGACAGGCGTGATCAGGGCTACATTTATAGTTTTTTGTAGTACTGTCATCGGACATTTATTATATGTCGTATGATCGCGCACGTCGCAATGCACACCAAAAAGACTGGCTAAAATACAATAAAGTGATGTCCACCTGGTTGTATTCACTCAAGGACTGAATGGTGGGGGATGGAAGTGTGTGTCTATGAGTAGGAGGCTGATATGGGGCGAAAAGTAGGTTAAATTTCAGGTGTAAAGGGTGGGGTATCGAGTCATTTGAGTTGGGGATTGAATCGAGTTCGAAATTATAAATTAGTGCAACTAGATGAGAAATTGGCGAAGCAACTGGCAAAGGTCATTAAGGTGAGGTTTCTTCACCGTTTCACCCCCGACTTGATTTCGCTTCGATCTCAACCTTCTTCCACTTCAAGTTTTAGGTCTTTGGCTCCACCAAATCTACAATTGCATCAAGAAAAGTTTGTAATATATCAAGGATAAAGATAGATATAATTTAACAACTTAAACCCGAGAGAATTACACTAGAAATCGATAAAAGGACCAAAATGCAACTGTGATCTAAATGCAACAATTATCATATCAAGAGGCCTAAAACGTCTAATATAGGTTATGAAATATCATAAAATACTACCTAAGACCACTAGATAGCATGGTAAAAACTGGCTCGATCACTTTACTTACAGAAACATGGTCTATTTTCACTAATGCTGAAGAAGAATAGCAAGAACATCCGAGGAAGGCTGAAGAAGAACAACAAGAACATCCGAGGGAGGCTCAAGAAGATCAAGAATGTTTGAGGGATAATGTGATGGAGATTGTGCCCTAGGGCCAATCATTTTATAAATATGTTTGGAACATATTAATTAATTTATGAAGATAAATTAATGGTTATCATATTATTAGCATGTTTACTATGATAACAGTCCATGATTAATTATGAGATAATTAATCTAAACAGTCCCTGGTCGCTCATTCAAGTGGGAACTTGAAATGAACTAAGATCAGCCTGACCTCGGTGCATAGAGATGCATGCATTGGATGCTGGAACGAGAGTCATGGTGCAATTATGTAAGGAGTTACAAATTGCTGGACCGACCCGAAGAATTCTGCATGGGTTTCAGTCATTAGCTAGTCTCTCCTGTACACCTGTCGCGATGCCCTTAGACCTGAGGTCTTGATTATTCCGGCGTTGCAGTTGTCAAACTTTGGCTTAGTCTAACGTTACCTGTAACAGGGTAGCCATAAGGGCTGAGTACGGGTTTGGTTGATTGTCGTGCTGAGGAATGTGGTTGACCTAGATGGAATTTTGTCCCTCATGGTGATGGGAGATATTTAACTAGGCCCCTCGATGAGTCTGTCCAAGGAATGTGTGGCCACACTAGTAAATGGGACTTACTCAAGGAATCGAGAAAGTTGAGGTTTGGATTATGGATGACTTTCCCGTGCCTAATCCATGACCAAAATATCATAGGACAAAAAGGGATCAAGACAAGGTGGTACTGAGGTTAAGTCGTTTCGGAGGTCAAGACCACAAGGAGAATTGTCTAATTTTTGTACCTTATAATGATTTGAGTCATTCAGATCCCCTATTGTCACAGAGGGCAATTGTTCTGCATCTGAGTCGACCTGGAACATTGCGGCATCATTCCAAGTTTCAGCTCTAGATTTGGATGAAGTCAACGCTACTTCCTCAACAACCTCGTCAGTTTCAGTTTTGAAACCCGCATCTATTTCAATTTCGACACCAGCATCTATTTCATCACCGGATCCAAATCAAAGTAGTAAACCCCTTAGAAACTCATCCCAATTAAGTTTCAACTAATTTAATCCTCATTGTCCACTCATACCATGAATAAGCTGGACCTACCATGTACAAAGAGGCTACATAGATTCTCTGCTCCAAGGGAATTGAACATACACGGAAGATTTCTTTAATCTGAAACACCCAATCTTCAACGTTGTTACTGTTGGGAATTGTAGGCGCCTAACGCAGCGGAAGCAAAAATAAAATTAAAATAAAACACGCTAGGTCCTAAAATTCCCGAACGGATCCGCTAGTANGTTTATTTTGGCCAGATTTGGAGAAATCATGTATTTATTGATTAATTTAGGATAATTATGCTAGTAAAATATTGGACTAAAGAAAAAAATTTTACTAGGCCAATTTGGTGTTAGTCAATTGATTTATTTGTGAGTGTGCCATTTATATGTTATTATTTCATTGTCTAAAGACTGAATAATAATGATATGTTAGGCAACTCAATTAAGACCCAATTTGGTGTTAATTAATATTCTTGATTTTGGTGTGTCATTTATATGTTATTATTTCATTGTCTAAAGACTGAATAATAATGATATGTTAGGCAACTCAATTAAGACCCACATTTATTTATGTGCCATTTTTATTAAAATTTTGCACAAATTTTGGGAATTGGTATCTTGTGAGTTAATTTGAGTATATGTTTTCTGTTTTATTTAGTTGCTGGATTATCTTGTGCTTTAAATGGAATACCTGTGCTGAATGGGACAAATTTTAAGAACTGGAAAGAGCGCGTTATGATCGTGCTTGGTTGTTTAGATCTTGACCATGCGTTAAGATTAGATCGCCCTGCAAATCTCACTGATAGTAGTTCTACTGTTGAGAGACTTGCATTTGAGAAATGGGAACGATCTAATCGCATGAGTGTGATGATCATGCAGCATTCCATTCCGGAACCATTAAGGGGAGGCATTCCAGAAGGAACTGATGCTAAGGGTTTCCTGAAGCAAATCTCTGACCAATTCGCCACAAACGAAAAGGTCGAGACAAACACTACATTATCCAAGCTTGTCTCAATGAGATATAAGGGCAAAGGAAACATTAGGGAGTACATCATGGAGATGTCCAATCTTGTTACTAAACTCAGGGGTCTTAAGCTAGAATTATCTGATGATTTTCTAGTGCACCTGATTTTGAACTCGCTTCCTACACAATTTGATCAGTTCAAGGTTTCCTATAATACCCAAAAGGAAAAATGGAGCCTTAATGAATTGATTGCTCAATGTGTGCAAGAGGAAGAGAGGTATAAGCAAAACAAGGTTGAGAGTGCTCACTTAGCATCATCCTCTGGCGATAAAGCTTCCAATAAGAGGAAAAGGAACGAGAAAGGAACTGCAGAAAAAGGAGTATCCGTTCAAAATGTCCATAAGAAACAAGATTTTGGTCCTACTAGTTTCTTTTGCAAGAAGCATGGACATGTTAAGAAGGATTGCTCCAAGTTCGCCGCCTGGCGAGTAAAGAAAGGTATGCTTCTCAACTTCGTTTGTTCTGAAGTTAATTTAGCTACGGTACCTAGTGACACTTGGTGGGTAGATTCAGGTTCTACTGCTCACATTAGTGTTTCTATGCAGGGCTGCATAAGGAGTCGGATGCCAAATGATGATGAAAAATACATCTATGTTGGAAATGGTAGTCGAGTAGCTGTTAAAGCCATTGGATCATTTAGAATTCATCTGTGTAATGGCTTGTATTTGGATTTGGAAGATACTTTTGTTGTACCGTCATTTAGACGGAACCTTATTTCTGTTTCTTGTTTAGACAAATTTGGTTATGTTTGTTTATTCGAAAATGGAATGTTAAGTATTTCTTTAAATTCAAATGTTGTTGCTAAAGGTACTTTGGTTGATAGACTTTATAAGTTAGATGCCGATTATACCAATAGCAATGTTAATCTGCATAGTATTAATTATGGTACTAAAAGAAAATTAACTGATGAGAATTCCCTTATGTTATGGCATAAGCGTCTAGGGCATATTTCCAAACAAAGAATGTAGAGGCTTATGTCAGATGAAATTCTTGACACTCTTGATATATCAAACTTTGATGTATGTGTTGAATGTATTAAGGGTAAACAGACAAATGTTAGAAAAACAGGTGCAGAGAGATGTAGTGATCTTTTGAAATTGATTCATACAGATGTATGTGGACCATTCCCTACAGCTTCTTGGAATGGTCAAACATATTTTGTCAACTTTATTGATGACTACTCTCGTTATGGTTATCTGTATCTGATTCATGAGAAATCTTAAGTCATGGATGTATTTAAGATTTTCAAAGCTGAAGTTGAAAATCAAACAGGCAAGAAAATCAAGGCTATCAGGTCTGACCGTGGTGGAGAATACTATGGCAGATATGATGGATCAGGTGAACAACGTCCAGGGCCTTTTGCTCGTTTTCTCATGGAGTGTGGAATGGTTCCTCAATACACCATGCCAGGGACTCCTAGTCAAAATGGTGTAGCTGAGAGACGAAACCGCACACTTATGGATATGGTAAGGAGTATGATTAGTCATTCCACCTTACCAGATTCCCTTTAGGGTGAAGCACTTAAGACTGCAGTTTACATTTTGAATAGAGTACCTACAAAAGCAGTTGCTAAGACCCCATACGAGATTTGGACAGGTAAGAAGCCTAGTATTAGAAACTTAAATGTCTGGGGTTGTCCAGCTGAAGCACGGCCTTACAAGCCTCTTGAGAATAAACTGGATTCAAGAACAGTAAGCTGTAATTTTGTAGGATATTCTGAAAGGTCGATGGGATACAAATTTTATGACCCTTCAACTCGTTCTATTTTTGAGACGAGAAATGCCAAATTTATTGAGGATGTTGGTCATAGTGGGAGTGAAAATCTCAGGGAGGTTACATTTGAAGAGGAATATGTAATTATTCCACCTATAGTTACAGTTAACATTGATCAGGTAGTTTCACCTGACATTGTTCAAACTGCAAATGAGGATCCTATAGTAGTTGTGGTTGAACCTGAGATTACTCCTATGGAGGAAGATCATCATAATGATGCTCTTCAACAACCTCAAGAGCAAGTGCCCTTAAGGCGATCCATTAGGGAGAGGAAGAAAGCGATATCGGATGATTACGTTGTCTTTCTTCAAGAACATGATTTTGATGTGGGACTGGACGATGATCCCATCACCGTCAGTCAAGCAAAATCTAGTTCTAACTCTAACAAATGGATTGCAGCTATGGAGGATGAGATGAAATCAATGGCTGATAATGGTGTTTGGGATTTAGTAGAGTTACCTGAAGGTAAGAAACCTATTGGTTGTAAATGGATATTTAAAACCAAAAGGGATTCACTTGGTAACATCGAAAGATATAAGGCACGCCTAGTTGCTAAAGGTTTCACTCAAAAGGAAGGCATTGATTTTAAAGAGACATTTTCTCCAGTTTCTACAGAGGACTCTTTTATAATCATTATGGCACTTGTGGCCCAATTTGACTTGGAACTACACCAAATGGATGTAAAAACAGCTTTTCTCAATGGAGACATTGAGGAAACTATATACATGGTGCAAGCAGAGAACTTTGAGTCTCATGACTCAAAGCATCTTGTATGTAGACTTAAGAAGTCACTTTATGGGCTGAAACAGGCATCTCGTCTATGGTACCGGAAATTTGATGATATAGTGTCCTCTTTTGGTTTTAAAGAGAACATTGTAGATCAATGTATATATCTCAAGGTCAGTGGGAGCAAGTTCATAATACTTGTTTTGTATGTCGATGACATATTATTAGCTAGTAGTTGCGTAGATCTTTTGCGTGAAACTAAGGACTTCCTCTCAAACAAATTTGAGATGAAGGATCTTGGTGAGGCATCTTATGTACTGGGTATAAAGATCCATAGGGATCGATCCAGATACACCTTGGGATTATCACAAAAGGCATACATAGAGAAAGTACTAGCTCGCTTTAACATGCAAGATTGTGCACCTGGAGACACTCCGGTGTCTAAAGGTGATAAGTATAGTCTAAAGCAATGTCTGATCATTGACTTAGAGATAAAAGAAATGGACAAAGTCCCATATGCATCGACTGTGGGAAGTCTCATGTATGCACAAGTGTGTACGCGTCCAGACATTGCGTACATTGTTGGGGTTCTAGGCAGATTTCTCAAAAGCCCAGGCTTGGTCCATTGGAAAGTCGTTAAGCGGGTGATGAGGTATTTACAGAGAACGAAGGATTTGATGCTCACATATAGGAGGACTGATCATCTTGAGGTGATTGGATACTCTGATGCCGATCTTGCGGGATGCTTGGATAGCGGAAAATCTACGTCGGGCTATGTCTACATGTTAGCTGAAGGAGCTATTTCTTGGAAAAGTGTCAAACAAACACTTGTAGCTTCTTCGACCATGGAGGCAGAATTTGTAGCTTGCTATGAAGCATCGAATCATGCGATATGGCTGCGGAATTTTATCACAGGCTTACGTGTTCTTAGCAATATCGATAGGCCAATGAGGATTTCCTGTGATGATAAGGCCGCTGAGCTATATTCTAAGAACAACCGGAGCTCTTCGAAGTCAAAACACATTGACATCAAGTTCTTGGCTGTGAAAGATAGAGTTCAGAGTGGCATTGTGTCTATAGAACACATCAGTGGGGATTCTATGTTAGCGGATCCGTTTACCAAAGGTTTACCACCCAAGGTGTTTCATAAGCATGTAGCACAAATGGGAGTTGTCTTATTCAGTGATTAGACAATGTTTTGGAATCCTGTTTATGTTAACTTTAGCTTTATTGTGTTTATAGACATGTTCTTCATTATTCAATGTCGACTTGATGGTAATTTTATATGAATATATTCATGAATATATGTTTTCTTCACATATGTGCACTCTGACATTAAGTTTGGCTTTCTGCTGCGAGTTGCATTAAGTTTTGAAAGCTGTTGGGACTCTATGAGTCATCAAGTGGAACCAGTTGGAAACAGACATGATTGAGATCACTTTCATGTAGTTTTCATGCTACACATCCAGACTTGATCTATTTTGTTAGTTTCTTAGTCATGTGATATAATTAGGCTTAGTTTAATTTTATAAACGAAAGCTTGGTTTTATCCTTAACTAATGGAGCTGATAGACTAGATTGTTTAAGTTTTTAATTTAATAGCCATTATTTGTGCGCACTTAAGTTTTGATTATGTACAAACTTGAGAAAAATATGTG
>QANZ01023371.1:0-14491 GCA_003254925.1 Chamaecrista fasciculata
AAAGGATTTGGGATTCAAATGTAAGAGAATATATATATATATATGAGATGTAAACAATGAACAAATATTGTATCAATGAATTATATGGTGGAATGATTGTGAATGATGAGTATGAGTTTATATATTGTTGTTGTATGATGATGGATAGCTGGATATATGAGATTGATAGATGTCATGATTCACTGAGGGTGGATTCCCTCCCCTTTTATGTTGCGATGATGAGGGTTTAAATTATATGATTGATATCCAATGAATAAGCTTTTTGATTGTGTTGTCTTGATGGAAAGTGTGGAATTCTAGTTGTGTATTTTATTCGTTCACTGAAAATATTGATTGATGTTAGTGATAGTATTTAATTTTCATTTGAGTGTTGTATGTCTTGGGTTGATTGAACATGGCGTGCTTGTGCTTGTCCTTTTGCTTTTGCTTTTTCCTTTGCTTGTGCTTGTGCTTGTGTTTGTATTTGTGGTTGTGATTGTGATTGCGATGGTGATTGTGATTGTGGTTGTGTTGGTATTTGTATTTTTCTCTTGAGATGGATATGAGAACCCCTTGGGGACGGCGGTACGTAACGCCCAAGTGGGAAGAAAAGTCGATTTGGAAATGAGAAACCCTTGGGGACGGCGGTACGTAACGCCCAAGTGGGTAGAAAAGTCGATCTGGAAATGAGAAATCCTTGGGGACGGCGATACGTAACGCCCAATGGATGTGAAAATGGAAATGGTTATGAAAATGAGGAAACCCCTGGGGACGGCGATACGTAACGCCCAGGCGGGAAGTGAAAATGGAAATATGAATGCTGGGGACGGCGATACGTAACGCTCGGCCGAGATGCTATGTTTACAGTATCTATTGCATTGAAATTTTGTTTGATCGTGGATTACTATGTGCTATTGGAAGATTGATGTTTTGAATACTGTATGGTTGGAATTTTATCACCGTATTATATTATTTGGTTGCAGTTCTTCTTACAGTGGAAAGTCTAAATGTAGTTATGGCTGAGATTCTTGCTTTCTTGTTTTCATGAAGTCATTTTCTCTACTAAATGACTATTGTTAAAATAACTTTTTAAAAGTTGATTTTTAGTATCACGGGCACGGTGGGTAACATAAGTGTTTCGGAATTGTACTTCTAATGAGAATTTTGAAAGAAAGCCAGTTTTTCCCCGCCAGCTTACCCGTTTTACAGTTATTGATGTATGTATGATTATTCTGAATAGTTATATGTGGTGAATGTTATTTAGATAAATTGATTGGTTATATGAAATGGTTATATGAATGTGCGTTTAAAAAACAAAATGATAATTCTTAGTTTGAATGCTTAGCGGTATGTTTGTTTATTTAATGTTAAATTTATATTGTAAATGTATGCCTATAGATTTGCTTATATGTTAGAATTGCTTGTTGTGAACTTGTGTTTGAAGTATTGTTGTTGAGTGGGGGATTGTGGTTCAAGTAAAGAGAATCCAACCCTGCTGAGAATCTCCCCAGATTCTCACCCTACAACATCTCAGTGTGAGTGCAGGTCATATTAATAAAGTTCAAGCTGGAAGCAGGAAGTTGAAGTTTTGTTAGAAAAGGGTTTAGTTTCGTGCACTTTGCTATAGTTTTGGGGCATGTTGTAATTATTATTTGTATAAGTTGTATCCTTTATTGGACAAGGATGTTACAATTATCAAGTTGATGTTATGCTTCTTTTTATAGTAATTGATTGTTGGTAGGCTTACAATGTGGTATAGACCCATGACCGTGGTCACGTGCTCCCGCAGAGGGGGGGTCGTGACACTCCGGGTCAGTCCAGCAACTCGTAACCCCTTACGTAATTGCACCATGACTCTCATTCCAGCATCTAGTGCGTGCATCCATATGCACTGAGGTCATGCTGATCTTAGTTCATTTTCGCTCCCACGAAAACAATCGATCAGGGACAGATTTAGATTAATTATCTTATAATTAATCATGGACGTAATCACAGTAAACATGCTAATAATGTGAATACCATTAATTTATCTCTATAAATTAATCCATATGTTCATAACATATATAAAAGAGGATTGGCCCTAGGGCACAATTCCTAACACAAGATACCATAATGGGACACGAATTAGGGTTTAATTCGTGAGTCACTTTAGTGACACAATTTAAGATATAGTTGAATGTCTAGGACATGAAGTCTTGTCTTAAATAAGATCTACATTTGTGATATTTAAATTTGTTAGACAAGTTGAAATATATTAATTGTTGAATAGTTAATTTGATTAATCTATTTACAATTGAATTCTTGTTTAAAATATTAGGGAATAATAAATTGAATAAGCTTCCTAAAAGTTAGGGGATTATTGATTTATTAAATTCTTTAATATTGGATAACAAGAGAGAGAGGGTGGCGCCTCAATCTTAATTTAATTAATAAAAATGTTTTGTTAATTTAAATTCAAGATTTGAATTTGAATTCAAGATTCAAATTTGAATTAAAGATATTAGGGTAATTCAATTTGTTAAGGATATTAATAAGATATGATAACTTCCTAAGAGTTAGGGTTGTTATCTTATTTATTAAATCTTATAAAAGGATAATGGAGGATGGCGCATTTCTTGAATCCAAAGGGCAAGATTTGATCTTGCATTTTGGTTTTCAAGATTGCATTTTGAATTTCAAATTAAGATATCAATGTAATGCTTTAATTAAGAATTCAAATCCTCATGACTCATTCCAACCAATCGGAATTGAGCATTCAAGATTTAGTTTCAAGATATGATCTTGAAATTTAAATTAAGATTGTCTATTATCTTGAATTATAATATTAATGTAATTTTATAAATCAAGATTTGTGATTCCCTGATTATTTACAATATATATTATATATTATTTAGGGATTCCCTAATTAGATTTGGGAATTCCCTAATTTTAGGAATGAGAAAATATATATATAAGCTACACACACCAAAGTCGACTTGACCTGTGTATGTGAGAGAAAAATCGCATAGCCTAGAGAGAGTGAGAAACTCGACTTTCCTGGAGAGAGAAAGTGAGACTCGACTAAACCCTAAAATTTTAGGGCTTGTGTGTGATCAAGAAACTTGTTCTTGACTTGTGCGCCACTTGCTCTTGAGTTTTCAAGAAATGTTCTTGAAAATTCAAGATTCGTAGATTGGGTTCCCGAAATCTCTTGGAGAAGAGATTGGAGGCTAGCACCTGGGTATCTGCCAAATTGTTCGTGTGGATCACCGGCAGAGGAAGGACATGCGTTGCTGTGGACTTCTAGGAATCGCGAATTTTAAAGCTACCGTCTGATTAGCTATACATCTTTCCTTTTCTAGTATAAACACATTTAGTGGATCCTGGAAGGAAATTATACGGTTATGCAAAAATTTTTAAATTTTACCTTTTTCCGCTGCGCTCGCTTTATAATTTCCCAACAAACATCTATACTATATTTTAATATATAGTTATACTTGCGAGGCTCGAGTATAAATTTAATTTGACTTGTTCAAAGGGCACCTTACGACGGGTGCCCGGTCAAATTTGGCGCCATTGCCGGGGAGGTTTCTTAAATTTTAACGGTTATTGTGTCCAAACGAACCTAGTCCTGCGAACACGGTTGTAAATATTCGCTGTTTATTTTTGCAATTTATTATTTTTGAAATTTATTATTTTGTTTTAGTATTTTCATTATGCGTTTCCATTATTTTCATTATTCATAAAAATTAAAAATTTAGAAAATTAGAAAAATAAAATAAAATATGACTGTCCAAGATAGAACAGACCTACGTATGGTTAGAGTTAAAACCTGAACAAAATTCAGTTATTAAACCTAGGCAAAAGAGGTCTATTAGAGACGCTACCCAAGTAGACATACAATCTCTTGGCAACCTATGAGAAAAATGCCTATGCATCCTAGGAAAATTTAAGACGCTCCTTTTTGGATAAGTATTTCCTTGAACCTAAAGTTTCATCCGCAAAGAAGGAGATATCAACAACAGAACAATATGAAAAGGAATCATTATTGGATTACTTGGATAGATTCCAGGAATTGCTATACAGATGCCCAAACCATCAGTATAGCGAGGAGAATCTGGTCATTTACTTTTGTAACGGACTCCTCCCAGACGATGCCGACCATTTGGATGCGTCTGCTAACGGATCTATCACTAAGTTAGATGTTGAAGAAGCTTGGGAGTTGATTAAGGAGGTTGTTGTTAGAAAACATAATCATTGAAGGGTTAAGGAGAATAAAACTGAGGCCATGATGAGCATAATAGAACAACTAAATAGGGAAGTAAACGAATTAAAAGCCGAATGAGAGTATTATACTCGTCAAAAGATACCCCAGTTAGCGTTAGATGAAAATAACCATAGGGCCTGCAATGCAATTACGTGCTACAATGAGGAAGAGGTTGTAGCATTACGCTATCATAGAGGGAACTTTTATGATAATAACCTGATGGAGATTGTGCCCTAGGGCCAACCATTTTATGTGTAAGTTTTGAACATATTGATTAATTTATAGATGATAAATTATGTTTTTATCATATTATTAGCATGTTTACTATGATAGCGTCCTTGATTAAATATGTGATAATTAATCTAAAACTGTCCCTGGTCGATTGTTCTCGTGGGAGCGAGAATGAACCAAGACCAGCATGACCTCGGTGTATGAAGATACATGCACTAGATGCTTTACGAGAGTCATGGTGCAATTATGTAAGGGGTTACAAGTTGCTGGACCGACCCGGAGAGTCCTGCATGGGTTTAGTCATGAGCTAGCCTCTTCTGTACACCTGTCACGATGCCCTTAGACCTGAGGTCTTGACTATTCCGGCGTTGTAGATGTCAAACTTTGGCCTAGTCCAACGTTGCCCGTAGCAGGGTAGCCATACATGCTAGGTACGGGTTTGGTTGTTTACCGTGCTGAGGGATGTGGTTGACCAAGATGGGATTTCGTCCCTCATTAAGTTGAGAGATATTTGACTGGGCCCCTCAATGAGTCTGTCCAAGGAATGTGTGGCCACACAGGGAAATGGGACTATCTCAAGGAATCGAGAAAGTTATGGTTTGGATTAAGGATGACTTTCCCGTGCCTTATCCATGACCAAAATATCTTGTGACAATCGGGATCAAGACAAGGTTGTACTAAGGTTAAATCGTTTGGTGTTAAAGCGATAAACTCATGTGTTTTGGGTAGTCGTGATGGCTTGCTAGAGTCCGCTCTCGACTTGTGAGTCATAGGGATGACTTGCTGCCAACTTCACGTGAGGCCTGCGGGGTCACACACGAGCAGGATCAAGATGTCATAATGGGACACGAATTAGGGTTGATTCGTGAGTCACTTTGGTGACACAATTTAAGACATAGTTGAATGTCTTAGGACATGAAATCTTGTCTTAAATAAATATCTACGTTTGTGATATTTAAATTTGTTGGGCAAGTTTAAATATATTAATTGTTAAATAGTTAATTGGATTAATCTATTTACAATTATATTCTTGTCTATAATATTAGGGAATAATAAATTAGATAAGCTTCCTAAAAGTTAGGAGATTATTAATTTATTAAATTCACTAATATTGGGATAATAAGATTGAGGGTGGCGCCTCATATCTCTTGAATTTTATCAATAAAAATGTTTTGTTAATTAGAAGCAGGATTCTATTGGACATTTCAGTGCTAACCGCTTGTCATGCTTTGGCATGTGGCGGACATTTCAGTGCTAAGAAAACTGCTAGAAAGGTCTTAGAAGCAGGATTCTATTGGAAAACCCTTTTTAGAGACGCTTATATTTTCTGCAAGGCTTGTGATCGCTGCCAAAGATTTGGCACTATCTCAAAAAGGAACAAGATGCCCCAGCAGCCAATGTTATTTTGTGAAGTCTTTGACGTTTGGGGAAAGACTTCATGGGACCATTTCCACCGACTGCCGGTTTCACATACATCCTTGTAGCTGTAGATTACCTGTCTAAATGGGTAGAAGCCATTCCCAGTAAGTTAAACGATGCTAAAACAGTTTCAAAATTCCTCAAGACCAATATCTTTTGTAGGTTTGGGACCCCTCGAGCTATAGTTAGTGATTGTGGCACCCGATTTTGCAACAGGATACTAAGTAGACTTCTTGCCAAAATGGGAGTCACTCACAAGGTCTCCACTGCCTATCACCCACAAACCAACGGGCAGGCGAAAGTATCAAATAGAGAGGTCAAAAGAATTTTAGAGAGGATAGTTAAGCCAGATAGGAGTAATTGGAGTAGTCGCTTGGAAGACGCTTTATGGGCCTATAGGATAGCCTACAAGACACCGATAGGAATGTCTCCCTATCGATTCGTCTTTCGGAAGGCCTGCCACATTCCTGCTGAACTTGAGCATCGAGCATATTAGGCTATCAAGAAATGCAACATGGACTACAAAGCGTCAGGAGAAGCGCGGTAGTTACAACTCCAAGAGCTAGAAGAACTTAGGCTGAAAGCTTATGAAAGCTCTAGGATTTACAAAGAGAAAACGCGAAGAATCCACGATCAACGCATAACGCTCAAATCTTTTAACGTGGGAGATAAGGTCTTGAAATTCAAGTCCTGTTTCAAGTTCAAGGATGGAAAATTAAAAACACAGTGGAATGGACCTTACACCGTCTTGCGAGTTCGTCCATACGGTGCTATTGATATTTAGGACAAGGATGGCATGACACACAGTTAACGGCCCTCTCTCGAAGATATATCGCAGCGAGAAACCACCTTGAACACCAATAAATATTTCCCCCTCTAAGAAATTAGAGAGGGAAAAACACGGGTTGTTCCCATGTATTAGTTAGGATTTAAGATTAGTTTATCTTTCGTTTATCATTCATTTAGGATTTTTTAGGAGTTATTTTACAATAATATAAAATACTTCTTTAAATCAATAATCACATCCCTAAAAATAATAAAAATAATAATCAATAAATAAAATATACCGAGAATAAAAAAAATTGGAAATTTGGGCCTGTGCCTGTTGGGAAATTATAGAGCGAGCGCAGCGGAAAAGGTAAAAAATTAAAAATTTTTTGCATAACCCTATAATTTCCTTTCAGGATCCACTAAATGTGTTAATACTAGAAAAGGAAAGATGTATACCTAATCAGACGGTAGCTTTGAGACTTGTGAATCTGAGAAGTCCACAGCAACGCGTGTCCTTCCTCTGTCGGTGATCCACACGAACAATTTGGCAAATACCCAGGTGCTAGCCTCCAATCTCATCTCCAAGAGATTTCGGGAACCCAATCTATGAATCTTGAATTTTCAAGAACACTTCTTGAAAACTCAAGAGCAAGTGGCGCACAAGTCAAGAACAAGTTTCTTGATCACACACAAACCCTAAAATTTTAGGGTTTAGTCGAACTTTTCTTCTCTAAGAAAAGTCAACTTTTCTCTCTCTAAAATTAGGGTTAAGTCGAGTTTTTAGTCTCACTAAAAGGTGTGTCAAAGTCGACTTGTGTATGGCTTTACATATATATATTTTATCATTCCTAAAGTGAGGGAATTCCCAAATCTAATTAGGGAATCCCTAAAATGTTAAATATAATAATTTTGTTAATTTTATATTTAGGGAATCACAAATCTTGATTTATAATATTATATTAATATTATAATCCAAGATTAATAGGCAATCCTAATTTAGATTTCAAGATCAAATCTTGAAACTAAATCTTGAATGCTCAAACCCTATTGGTTGGAATGAGTTATGAGGAATTGAATTCTTAATTAAAATATTACTTTAATATTCTAACCTAGAATTCGAATTGCATATTTGAAATTCAAAATGCAAGATCAAATCTTGCAGTTGATCTTCAAGTCACGTGCCAACCTCCATATATATATATAGTAATTTAATAATTAAAATAACAATCCTAACTCTTAGGAAGTTATAACCAACTTATTAATTTCCTTAACAAATTGAATTAAAATATTACCCTAATATCTTAATTCAAATTTGAATCTTGAATTCAAATTTAAATCTTGAATCTAATTAACAAAACATTTTTATTAATTAAACCAAGAGTGAGGCGCCACCCTCTCTCTCTTGTTATCCAATATTAAAGAATTTAATAAATCAATAATCCCCTAACTTTTAGGACGCTTATTCAATTTATTATTCCCTAATATTTTAAACAAGAATTCAATTGTAAATAGATTAATCAAATTAACTATTTAACAATTAATATATTTAAACTTGTCTAACAAATTTAAATATCACAAATGTAGATCTTATTTAAGACAAGACTTCATGTCCTAGACATTCAACTATGTCTTAAATTGTGTCACTAAAGTGACTCACGAATTAAACCCTAATTCGTGTCCCATTATGGTATCTTGATCCTGCTAGTGTGTGACCCAGCAGGCCTCACGTGAAGTTGGCAGCAAGCCATCTCTATGACTCACAAGTTGAGAGCGGACTCTAGCAAGCCATCACGACTACCCAAAATACGTGAGTTATCGTTCTAACGCCAATGAATTAACCTTAGTACAACCTTGTCATAATCCCTATTTTCACACGATATTTCGGTCATGGATAAGGCAAAGGAAAGTCATCCTTAATCCAAACTATAACCTTCTCAATTCCTTGAGTTAGTCCCATTTCCCTGTGTGGCCACACATTCCTTGGACAGACTCATCGAGGGGCCCAGTCAAATATCTCTCAACTTAATGAGGGACAAAATTCCTTCTTGGTCAAATATCTCTCAACGTAATGAGGGACAAAATCCCCATCGACGTTACATGGCGTTCATGTACAACCCGTGCTAAAGGTTTCGTAAGAGGATCAACAACATTATCCTCGCCTGCTACTTTACATATCTTAACATCACCTTTGTCAACCATCTCTCTAACAAGGTGATAACGTCTGAGTATATGTTTGGTCCTTTGATGGGACCAGGGCTCCTTGGCTTGTGCAATAGCACCACTATTGTCACAATACAAGGTTATAGGATCAGCAGTGGTCGGAACCACACCAAGCTCAGCAATGAACTTTCTAATCCATACAGCCTCCTTCGCCGCATCTAATGCTGCTATATACTCAGCCTCCGTTGCAGAATCAACAATCGTGCTCTGTTTGGAACTCTTCCAACTCACGCTGCCACCGTTCAGGAGAAACACGTATCCAGACTGTGATTTAAAATCATCTTGGTTAGTTTGAAAACTGGCATATGTGTAACCAATTACACATAGCTCTTCATCAGTTCCACCATAGACCAAGAATTCATCCTTAGTCCTTCTCAAGTACTTAAGGATGTTTTTGACAGCGGTCCAATGATCCTCACTAGGGTCTTGTTGGAACCGGCTCGTCATGCTCAGGGCAAATGACACATCTGGTCGAGTACACAACATGGCATACCTGATGGATCCTATTGCCGAGGCATAAGGGATGCCACTCATGCGCCCTCGCTCATCAAGTGTCTTGGGACACTGATTCTTGCTCAGCCCTAAACCATGATTCATCGGTATGAATCCCTTCTTGGAATCCTGCATACTGAACCGTTTTAGTACCTTATCCAAGTATGTACTCTGACTTAATCCAAGAAGCCTTCGAGATCTATCTCTATAGATCTTGATGCCTAGAATATAAGCAGCTTCTCATAAGTCCTTCATCGAGAATGATTTTCCCAACCAAGATTTCACAATCTCCAAGGTAGGAACATCATTTCCAATGAGCAATATGTCATCGACATAAAGCACCAAGAAAACAATCGTGCTCCCACTAACCTTATTGTAAACACAAGGCTCATCAGGGTTTTGCAAGAAGCCAAACTCTTTGACTACCTCATCAAAACGATGATTCCAACTCCGGGATGCTTGCTTCAATCCATAAATGGATCTCTGAAGTTTGCACACTTTCTCTGGTTCCTCTGGACATACAAACCCCCCAGGTTGTGTCATGTACACATCCTCGGGTAGCCTTCCATTAAGGAATGCTGTTTTGACATCCATTTGCCATATCTCACAGTCATAATATGCGGCTATGGCAAGGATGATCCTAATGGACTTAGCCATTGCAACTGGGGAAAACGTTTAATCATAGTAAATACCATGACGTTGAGTGAACCCCTTTGCAACTAGCCTGGCCTTAAAGACATTAACGTTGCCATCCATTTCGGTTTTCTCTTTGAAAACCCACTTGCACCCTACGGCTTTTACACCTTCAGGTGGATCAACTAAGGTCCATACCTTATTGTCGTACATGGATTGCATCTCTGCCTTCAAGGCTTCAACCCATTTCTCAGAGTTGGGACCCACAATAGCTTCTTGATAGGTGGTCGGCTCACCACGCTCCATGAGCAAAACATCCTTGTTCTCAGTCATACCTTATTGTCGTACATGGTGTAACACCCCGATTTTTGAGAAAAGACCTATTTGAAAGGAAATAAAGTTTGGGCAATTTCAAAATAATTATGAGAGAGTAATTTTTAAGAGAAAATTTTATTGTGGAAGTGAAATAAGTTTTATGGAATTAAAGTGATAATTTTTATAAAATAAGAAAGTTAGACATGATGGAGGAAAGGACCAAATTACAAGTTTGGAAAATTATTGTGGTTGAGAATGAAATTAAGTAAAGTGTTGGAAAAGGCTTATTGGCTATTAGGAGATAAGGAGGGATTCAATTGTAAATTTATGGTAAAGTTAGAGTGAAATTAAGGGAGTGTTTTAAGAGGAATTAGAAAGTTTGGGGGAGAGAAATGTAGTTTTCCCCATAACTTATAATGTTGCAATTATAAGGATGAAATTGAGGAGTTTCGGCCGAGAGGAGCAGATTTTTAGAAGACGGAGAGAGAAAAACGGAGAGAAAACAGAGTGGGGCGTTTTTGGTGGAGGAAGGGAGAAAGATTGCACGATTTCTACACATCCGACGGTCCGTTTTGGACGATCTAGTAGTCGAATCGAAGCTTGAAACGAGAGGAAGATAATCCTGGTTTCATTTTGAAGATCAAACGGTTCAATTGAGAGAAAAAGAGGATCGAAAACTGACGCTGTGTGATGAAAATATGCAGAATTTCTGAAATTTCAGGGATTAAATTGATCTTAGGTAGGGTTCTTCTCTTTCTCCTCACTTCAAAGCATTACTTCTCTCATTTGTTTGCCTAGGGCTTTCTGAAGTTGTGAGGATTGCTTTGGTTTTGAGTTAGGGTTTATATGTGTTTATGAAATTGAATTTGATTCATGTTTTTTTTTGTTGATTTTGGATGAATATTTGATGAGTTTGTGATGAACAAAATAAGTTTTGGGAACTAAATCATGAGTGAGAATCATGAAGTCTTATGGTTTCAAGAATTGAGTTTGTATTGATTTTCAACAAGAAATTGTTGAATCAAGAAGAAATTATGTTTATTGATAGTGTTTGAGTGGGTTTCCTTGTTGTTGGTGGAGAATAAGTTGGAAACACGGAAACTTGCGCTAAGTCTGTGTTTGGGGAAAAATTGAAAAATGGTCTTGTAAAAACTTTGGAAAAATTACGAATTGGTCCTTCACAGTTTTTAGAAAATTATTGAATGGTCCTTTTTGGAATTGAATATCTTTAAAAGATGAAGTTTTATTATGTTCAAGTAATTGTGGTTTGAATTATAATTGTGAGACATGAAATTGATTACTAAAAGTGTTGGAAATGGAAATTTGATTTATTGAGAAGTGATGTGATAAATATTGTGTTGTGAAATGTAATG
This sequence comes from Chamaecrista fasciculata, assembly GCA_003254925.1. Classification (NCBI taxonomy): domain Eukaryota; kingdom Viridiplantae; phylum Streptophyta; class Magnoliopsida; order Fabales; family Fabaceae; genus Chamaecrista; species Chamaecrista fasciculata. Next base: position 11,680 of record QANZ01023371.1, read on the forward strand.
ATATTGTGATGTTATACCTGAGTAAAGATTGGGTCTGTTTACTAAATGAAATATGTTAATTATGGAATGGTTTTGTGTAATTGAACAAGTATATATGTTTAGGTGTGTATGGTATGATTTTATGAATGAAAGATAAGATGTTTGAAGTAAAAGAATGATAAGTGAATTGGTATGTAAATGGAATATAGTTTGTGATATGTATGTGTAATGGTTGATAAAGTGTTTGGGAATGATGAATGTGAAAATTATTATTAGAGAGATGGATAGTTGAATGAATGATGAAAGTTAATAAGTTTGGTGTATTTGTTGTAATTTAACATCCCTTTAAAGGATTTGGGATTCAAATGCAAGAGAATATATATATATATATATATGAGATGTAAATAATGAACAAATATTGTATCAATGACTTATATGGTGGAATGATTGTGAAAGATGAGTATGAGTTTATCTATTGTTGTTGTATGATGATGGATAGCTGGATATATGAGATTGATATATGTCACGATTCACTGAAGGTGGATTCCCTCCCCTTTTATCTTGCGATGATGAGGGTTTAAATTATATGAATGAATTGGTCCTTCACAGTTTTTAGGAAATTGACAAATAGGTCCCCGAATTTAGGAAATTGACAAATAGGTCCCCAAATTTTTCAAACGAGTCAAATAGGGCCCCGAATTTTTCTAACATTTGTCAAATAGGTCCTTCTGTGCATGTTATTCGGGGACCTATTTGACTAACGTTAGAAAAATTCGGGGACCTATTTGACTCGTTAGAAAAATTCGGGGACCTATTTGTCAATTTCCTTAATTCGGGGACCAATCTGTCAGCGAGCCAATAATCCAGGGACCAATTTGGTAGTGTACTCATTTAATTTTCATTTGAGTGTTGTATGTCTTGGGTTGATTGAATATGGTCGTGCTTTTGCTTGGGCTTTTTCTTTTGCTTGTGCTTGTGCTTGTATTTGTATTTGTGATTGTGATTGTGATGGTGATTGTGATTGTGGTTGTGTTTGTATTTCTATTGCTCTCTTGAGATGGATATGAGAACCCCTTGGGGACGGCGATACGTAACGCCCAAGTGGGTAGAAAAGTCGATCTGGAAATGAGAAATCCTTGGGAACGGCGGTACGTAACGCCCAATGGATGTGAAAATGGAAATGGTTATGAAAATGAGGAAACCCATGGGGACGGTGATACGTAACGCCCAGGTGGGAAGTGAAAATGGAAATATGAATGCTGGGGACGGCGATACGTAACGCCCGACCGAGATGCTATGTTTACAGTATCTATTGCATTGAAATTTTGTTTGATCGTGGATAACTATGTGCTATTGGAAGATTGATGTTGTGAATACTGTATGGTTGGAATATGATCAACGTATTTTATTATTTGGTTGCAGTTCTTCTTACAGTGGAAAGTCTAAATGTAGTTATGGTTGAGATTCTTGCTTTCTTGTTTTCATGAAGTCATTTTCTTTACTAAATGACTATTGTTAAGATAACTTTTTAAAACTTGATTTTTAGTATCACGGGCACGGTGGGTAACATAAGTGTTTCGGAATTGTACTTCTAATGAGAATTTTGAAAGAAAGCCAGTTTTTCCAGCCAGCTTACCCGTTTTACAGTTATTGATGTATGTATGATTATTCTGAATAGTTATATGTGGTGAATGTTATTTAGATAAATTGATTGGTTATATGAAATAGTTATATGAATGTACGTTTTTAAAAAATGATAATTCTTAGTTTGAATGCTTAGCAGTATGTTTGTTTATTTAATGTTAAATTTATATTGTAAATGTATGCCTATAGATTTGCTTATATGTTAGAATTGCATGTTGTGAACTTGTGTTTGAAGTGTTGTTGTTGAGTGGGGGATTGTGGTTCAAGTAGAGAGAATCCAACCCTGCTGAGAATCTCCCCAGATTCTCACGCTACAACATCTCAGTGTGAGTGCAGGTCATATTAATAAAGTTCAAGCTGGAAGCAGGAAGTTGAGGTTTCGTTAGAAAAGGTTCTAGTTTCGTGCACTTTGCTATAGTTTTGGGGCATGTTGTAATTATTATTTGTATAAGTTGTATCCTTTATTAGACAAGGATGTTACATTATGGTATGATAGCCTGGTTCCGGACATCCTCTTAGGGTGTGGTGTCCTAATTCTAGGTAGAATGACCTTGAGTAAGAATGTTCTTGTCACCGCTGTACCCGGGCAGTTGGATGACTAAGACATTTTCTGATTCAAGGGATGATATAAGTGTTTAGTTTGAGGACTCTATAATTCCTCTTGTTGCCATGATTGCACTATCTAAATATTATGCTATTGAGACTGATCACCTCACTAGTGTACTATTTAGTAGAGGCGATTGTGTCACTGAGTAAGGGAGTACTTGTTCTCAAGTTTTCTTAGAGTTACGGTGAGACTGCGAGTTAGGGTGATTTATTTTGGAATGTGCTAAATATGTGTTGTGGCTTGGATCACTAATGAAAGTTTTGACTCAAGTGGCGGTTATGTTGTGAAATCATAAGTGTTGAATGCGAACCTTTGGGGTTTGCTTGAGATTGTTGTTTCTATTGAGCTACAACCCTAGAGGGGTATGAAAGTTATCAGTTGATAGAAGTATTTGTTGTAAATACTATTGTGTAAGGAAAATGGATTCTAGGTGAGTAAGTTTGTCATTGTGATGATATGTAATATATATGTGTACCAAAGATATGATGGATTGTAAATCAATGTGGGTAGTGTTGGAGATTGTGCCCTAGGGCCAATCGTTTTATGTAAAATATGTTGTGAACATATTATTAATTTATGGAA